>RAQS01000078.1:0-62042 GCA_003698115.1 Aspergillus sp. HF37
CGAGAGAGGAGGGGGGCTGCAGGGAATCATCAGGCTGCGAGTTTGCCTGTCTGTTGTTTGTTGTCTCTGTCGCAGAGTATACTGGATATGGTAACCTGTACGGTATAGACTCTTTCACTCCCAAATTCTCGAGTTATAGTAGTTATTAATTGCCCATGTTTACTGGAGTATGATGACCATGCCACCGGCCATTACCACCAGACTACTAGACTATATGATCGTGCAGTCAAAGACTAAACAAAATGCTGACATCCTCCCCAGTATACCTGTACCCTAGGACCTAAACCCAGCCCGTCTACGTACTCCATATTCCTCACGTGTGGCTGAAGCGAGCGACACGAAGCACATTACAACTTGGCCTGTCCCGATCCCTGTCTGTCTCTAGTCCACCTATCTCTGTCTCAGGCGCCTCGTATCTGTTTCTCATGCAGATACGAACGAGGGACCATTCTACCGAGCTACCGAGTATCGGCGAGAAATGCGGAATATTAATCCATACGCAAATATCCATGCATTTATTTACTAACCTATCAGATAAACAGCAAATCCAACATATTCAGTCCCAACCCGAGCTCCTCTGCGCTCGTCTCTTATGTCGCCGATTCGATTCGTTCACCTTTCGATCAACCCACCGCGCCTGATGCAAAGGACAAAGAAAGAAAAAAAGATAGCTGAATCGAAAAACGGGTCGTGAAAACGCAATCAATCATCGATCGACCGATAGATAGACAGGGAAAAACAGTCGAAGACATCCAGGTTACTCCGCCACATATAAGCTAGCCCGCCTCGCCGCCGTCTATAGTACTCGGCTGGCTCTGGGTCTGCTCCGGGTTGCGGCGCCGTCGCATCGGTGCCTTTTTCCTGCGCGCGATCGCCGGCGCCATGCTCATCATTTCCAAGTCGCCGTCGTTGTCCGCATCGCCGTCGTAGAGCCCCTCGTACCGCGCCAGCTCGTCGACTTCCCGCACGTCCGTCGGCTTCATGCGCAGCCATGCCATGCGCGGCCCTACCTTCGATCGCTCCGACACCTTGAACCCGTAGATCCGCGTGTCGTAAATCTTCCCCGCGCCGAGCCCCGGGCAGAAGTTTATCGTCCGCACCCCGTTGATCTCAGAGGGCTGGTTGGGCGGTGGCATCTCCGGCGACACGCGGTTGACCGGGGCAGGGGAGGTCAGAGAAGAGGACCGCGACTGGGCGGGGTACGTCGGCGACATGGGAGACAGGGCCGTCCTATCGACGCGGGGGGCAAAGTCCAGATCCGGGAAGGTCATGAAGAAAAGGCACCCAAACGTGGTCCCGAAGAAGGCGCCGTCGACCGAGTGGAAGCGGCTGTTGGGCGGGGTGTACAGGTCGCCGCAGCTGGGGCAGAACAGCTTGACGGTTTCCTGGCCCGGGGTGTCGGACCGGCCCACAGGCAGCACCTTGCACCCATTGCAGTTGACCCGCGGGCAGACCCCGAAATGCTGCATCTCGTATTTCTCCAGCATCTGCTGGATCCCCGGCCTCGACGTGATGTATCGCTGGTGGATGAGCCCGTACAGCAGCTCCGCCGAGCTCTCGATCACACTCAGGTCGCTGGCGACGCGCGCGTGTTTCCGGTCTCCGGCCCTGCGGTATGCAAGCGGCTTCTCGTCGCCCAGGATCTCGTCGTCGTCCTCTTCCTCCTCCTCCGCCTCCTCTTCTTCTTCCTCCTCCTCCTCCTCCTCTGGCTCCACGTCGAGAATCATCTCCAGCGCCTCCTTGTACATGGGCACCTGGGCCTGCAGCCCCGTGAGGTTGAAGTCGTCCTCGATGAAGTCTTCCGACACCTCGGCGAAGAACTCATGGCCCATCAGGGAGCAGAACGACGAGATCCATGACTCCGGCGCTCCCTCCGACGACGACATATCGAACGAGACGGACGCGGCGGACGACGACGACGTCGATTCAGACAGTTGACTCAGATCCAGCCTGTCCAGGCCGTCGGCCAACGCCGAACCTGACTCTCTCGACACGTTGCTGGGATATTGTTGGGAATGTCTCGGTGAGGATCTCGTGGCGAGATGGCCGATTTCCCTGCACCAGCTATATCAGTGTCCCGGCACAAGGTCTGAACGGCGCTTGAGCACTTTCTGTCTGATGAGGATGTTGCGTAGCTGGGGGTGATGTTTATCTGATAAGCCGAGCGGACATGGCAGAGGCGGGATGTGGGCGATTTGTGCGATGGACCGACGTCGGCGCGATCAAGAGTAGTACGGTGGAACGGCGTTCTTCCTTGATTATTCTATTAGACACACATCCAGGATCGAGAGTAATCGAAAGTTAATCGCAAATTCGCAGCACAGGACGAGGCTTTCGGGGGAGGTGGTGGGTTGAAACGGAGCCTTCAGCACTGGCGAAGTGGGCGGATCGACAGACTCGGCTTCCGAAGCGAGGATCGTGGGGCTGAGGTCGAACACGAGTTGGCAAGTGCCACGGCGGCAGGAGGTCTCGAGACAGACGGAAATGTCGAGGGTGTGAACTGGAGAAGGTAAATAGTGGGAGGAGGGTCGAGGCAGAAAGGCGGTTGCGCAGTCACGTGCGGGATGCATTGCGCGACTACAGTACGTACAAGCTCTTCGATGAACAAGTATTATTGAGTGTATCTCGTCAATCTCGTCAGAACAGGTCTCGTATCACTCGTGAGAATTCCCCCTCGTCTCCCAGAATCCCAGGCAGTCCCTCGCCCGTGTTCTGCATCTCCCCGTCATGCCCGACAAACCCGTTGATGCTGTCAGCCCCCGTACTCGACGCCAGGAAGTTGTTGTACCCCCCGACTGCTTCGAACAGGTTGGTGAGTTCGTGGCTCATCTGCATCCCGTTCAGCGGGCTGTTCCCAAGCTCGTCGACCCTATTCATTGGCCCGTACACCGACAGATCCTCCATCGGATGGCCGGCCAGGCCCGCCATTGCAACGGCAGCCGTCGAATGCGGATCGTTGGAGTCGGAGCCAAACGGCCGCGTAAAAACGCCCAGTTTCTCCCCGATCTTCCGTAGCCCCTTGATCGTCTTCCACAGCCGCTTGGACACGTAAGACTTGGTGCTGAAGCCGCTGACCAGCTCCAGCGCCATGTAGAACTCGTCCCGCACCTGGCGGTTGAACTCGCTCGGCGCATGGCATACGGCGAGGAAGAGTACCGCCAGCGCGGCAACGAGGAAATAGTTGTAGGTGATCTGCTGCGTCCGGTATATATCTGATGTCTGGTTCAGCCGTGTGAGCAGTCGCAGGCTGTCCTTGGCGATGTCAACCACCGTCTGGGCATGGCTTCTTTCTTCGAAAATGCTCGAGGCGGAGTGGAGGACCGGTCGATAAATGAGAATCCGGAGCTGGTTCATCCGCAGATACAGCAGTACCCGGAGCCGCCGAAGCCCTCGGCTAGCTGTTTCCCCGTGCCTCGAGGACTCGACGGGATAGAACTTCAGGGCCTCGGGGACATGTTTGTACCACTGGAGCACCTGGTAGTCAAGATATCCGATTTCGTCTCGCCGAATGTCCGTTGTTCCTTCAGATCCAAGCCCCGAGTACCAGATTTTCGAGCTGATGCGATTGTACGAGATCATGCATTTCAGATACGGCAGTGATGCGTCCTGTTTGACTGTCAGTACCAATAGACGCGAGAAAACGATCCAACTAACCGGCTCCGGCAAATTGGGATCGATGTCCTCGTCCTGAATCACAAAAGGTAACCCAGTACCAAGACTCCAGCGCCTGTCTAAGCTATAGATTGTCCAGAATATCCTGGTAATGTCGGGCCATTGCTCCTCGTTGGGGAAGGACTTCACCAATGCATCTCGCCGATGGAAACCCAGCTCGAGACACATGCGGGCAGTCAAACCGATCACACGGTAGGCCATGGCGTCATCGTCGGTATGAAAATGGTAGGTGGCCTGCCATACAAGTCGGGGGTTAGCAACCAGGCCTTTCCCAGTTCGATCCGCAGGACATACCACTAAACCGAGGAGCTGGATGGTCTTGATATCCAGCGGCTCCCACAGTTTGGACTCAACGACTGGTTTTACATTCAAGAACAGCTGTTGGCCGAGCTCGCTCTTGCCACTTCCCTCGACGACCAGCGTTGTCGCAAGGATCATCTTCAGGAGGTTGGTGTCGTCGTCCTGCAGCCCATCCGCCCCGGGAAGCACTCGCTGCGCGAACCCGGTGCGTGTAGCCGCCTCCACGAACGTGTAGAGCAGATTTGCCTGGTTTGTGACTTTCTCGATGTCAACGATGGGATACATGATGCCGATTTCCTCCTCGTAGACCCGGCACAGTCGCAGAGCATCTTCGCGCTTGATCGCCCATATCGGGTCCTTTGTCGGATGTATCGGCTGAACGACAGGTCCAGCGGGTTGGGGAGACGGTGAAGCTGCCGGCGTAGCGTGCGCAGTGGTCAGGTCGTCGGGAATCCCATCCTCCGCCGGGGTGAATCCCATGTTCTGAAGGCTAGACCGGGCGACGTTAAAATTAAAGGCAGAGCTTGTCGGTCCATGGAATCGGGGATGTCTCGAGCGCGGCTTAGGGGGAGGCGGGTTCATGGGCATCATGACCGGCTGGGAGCCATTGCAAGAGTAGTTGTCGAAGTTGGGCGACTCCAGCGGCAGTTTCTGGGAGCGGAGATCGCTCATGTTTGTGAATAGCGAGTTGACCTGGTCCTGGAGAGTTGTGATCTGGTCTTTCATGGAACGGAACTCACTGGACCGGTCAGCCATGCGGACGGGCAAAAAGCGAGCAAAGAAAGGAAGCGCAACGCACTCGGAGTCCTTGAAATTATTGTTGCAGCAGTTGGGCGCATATCGGCCTGTAGGGAGTCAACCATTTAGCCGGATATTCTGCAGGCTGCGGGGCGCTGGGGCATACACTCCAGCTTGAGATGGCCGCAGCGCTGACAGGGCACCTGGCCGTTGCACTTGATCTTGCGGCGCTTGCACTCATTACTAACGCGGACCAGAGCCGGTCAGCGACGAACAGTTGATTAATTAGTTCAAAGCGGGACGGAATCATACCATGCGATCGAGATGTAGCGATTCCGCTTTGTGCGCGTGTGGGTTCCGCCGGGGTGGTCCGCCTTCCGCTTGGCGCTGTCGGCGGCGGGAGTGGCAGGGTCGTCGACGGGGGAGGTATGCAGGGCGGGATTGCCCAGCTGGGGAGACTCTGAATCCATAGAGGGCGTGGTATAGGGAGGACAGAAGGGAGGGCAGCAGAGAGGTTGAACTGAGGCGGACGAGAACAAGTGCGGAGAAATTCCTTGCTGGAGGCGGGGCTGTCCCCGGACTCGGCTGCCAATCACATCGACATTACTCTATGCGGCATCGTGGTATCGATATTACCAGGCACAGTAGTAGTATACTACTACGTACGTACGGTATGGAGTTGTATGTCTGTTGCTGGACATCCTTGTCCATTTCCCCTCCAGGTGCCCTGCTGACTAGCCGTTAGAACGCACATTTAAGCCGAATTCCCCCGCTCCAATGTTTCCTACACTTCGATTGCTGTTCTCATCACTGACTCGGGTCCTGGGATTGAGCCAGCAGCAGGTCCAAGGGTTCCTTGCGGATGTGCGGAAGGAGCTCCTAGACCGGAGAATCCATATGTATGCAAGGTTGTACTATGTCTATGGCCAGAAGGAGGCGTGAGTATTGACATCGGACTGGCGGACGCTTTCTCCTGTCTGCATACTTGCAAATGCATGAGCAGTTAGGGTTATTTATGTCGGTTTACGAGCTAAAACGGTTTCATTTTTTAGACGTTCGCCATATGAAAAATTAAGTACATATATTCAATTCTCTTGACTTGAGACGTTGGTTAGAACGCAATGCTCTCTGCCTGTATTAGACACATCTTCGCCAGTTGGCATGGTTGGCGTCGACAATCCCTTAAACGCCCACAAAGAATTTAATCCTTTCTTCCTTTGAGGATATAAGGGCCTTTACTTCTTACCCTACTACGTATATAAAGGTATCATCCCAGAAGCTCATAGCCTCGTCCCAATGCACTCCGCACCGCAGCCACCACCGACTGGCGCGCACTAACAAGCAACTCCCCCCATCGCACCCGGTCCTCCGGATGAAGCTTCAGCCAGACAAGGCCGGCGACAAAGGCAAGGAGCGAAACACGCCTGATTCCAGTGCGCAGGCGCTGCACCCACAGCCCTCTGGTGGTGTACTTCGGAGTCCAGTGGCGCCAGTTGGGGAACGTGCAGCGGAACCAGTAGTCGATTTGGGTGAACCTAGAGTGAAGTTGTCAGTTGCTGGCCTTGGGCGCATGGAAAACAAGGGAATCTTACGGGTATGTGGAAGAATTCCATCCCCCTTCGGTCTGGTACCAGCTCGAACAAGTCCCTCGTCGGAACACGGTGTTCTGGAGGCCATTCTGGAGCTTCTCTGTCCACTCCCGCTCCGCCTCCTCTTTAACCTCATAGGTGCTGACATGGCCGTCCAAGACCGGCTTCATGAAGTTCAGCGAGAGGTTGACCGCGTTCTCCGACGAGAAGATGACGCTGGTGTGGCCAGTGGCCGTATTCGGCCCGAATACCATGAAGAAGTTGGGGAAATGGTCCATGGCAACCCCAAGATACGCCTGCGCGCCTCCGCGCTCCTCCCACACGTCTTCGAGGTTCTTGCCATCCCGGCCGATCACCCGCAGCGGGTGTAGCCACCGGTTGGTCTCGTATCCATTCGCCAGGATGATCGCGTCGGCCGGGACGTCCCTCTCTTCGCCCTTTTCGTCATTCTTACCGGGCGGGTAGTGTTGCTTGGGGCCGATGGTGACGCTCCTTGGTTGGACGCTCGTGAGCGCCAGCGTGGAGAGTTCAACGCTCGGGTCCTGCAAGCTCACGTACCAATCGGTGTCGATGATTCGCCGCTTACAGCCGAGGCTGTAATTTGGCGTTAGGACTTCGTGATACTTCTCAGGCGCGAGGGTGCGCATATGACTCAGGAAGCGCTCCTCTATGAACGGCCGCATACGATCGCCAATGGGGCCATTCTTGAACATCCGGATAAAGCTCCATTCCAACATGCAGAACAACACGTTCCGTCCGAAACGCGCGAGGCCAGGCACGTTGGACATCAATGTTGGAGAATACTTCTCCCACAATCGGAGCTCGGGCGGATCCATCAGGTTGGGCTGAACCCACGGAGGAGTGCGCATCAGTTGAGTGACTGATTTGGCATTGATCTCTGGTTTGATCAACTCGGGAATGACCTGGGCGGCACTGCAGCCGGAGCCGACCACGACAACATCCTTCCCTTGCAAGTCAACGTCGCTGTCCCACCTAGCGGTGTGCAGGACGTCGCCCTCGAAGCTCTCGATTCCGGGGATATCGTTGGGCCACGTCTTGGGCTCCACGAGCCCTCCGACACCGCTGACAACTATCTTGGCGCGCACGACCTCGGTCTTGACATAGACGCTGTGCTCGCCGTCGCTGGCCACTATTTCATCTCGCTCCACATTGGTCAAGTCCCCGGTACCGGGGACAAGATGTGTCAGAGTGACCTCCCACTCCTCTTCGTCTTGAATCCAGCGGATCTCGTTGACATCGGTGTTGAGCTGGATTTTATCCACGATCTGGAACCTCTCGCAGACATCGGCCAGGTACTGGGCCAGCTCGTGTCCCGGGGGGTGGAGAGTAGTCCAGTTCTTCTTTTGCGCAAAGGAGAACGAGTAAAGGATGGCGGGACTGGTAGCCAGAGCATCAGCCGAAGCACACTGGTTAAGGGTTCAGGGAGTCAACTTCATACATATCGCAGGCGACCCCAGGATACCGATTGATCCACCAAGTGCCGCCGATACCAGACTGTCTGTCGAAGATTCGGAACTGGTCAAAGCCCAGCGCTTCCTTCAGTCGACACCCAGTCGCAATGCCAGACTCGCCGGCGCCGATAACGACAACGGGGTAATACGTGTGGGCATCCTTCCCATACACGTGACGTTTGTGGATATTCGCGACTGACGCCGTCATGGTGTATGGCAAGCGGCCAGGGCTGGAGAGAGTAGAAATGCGGATATGTATGGACTGTCAAGTTGGTCGAGTTGGTCGAGTCGGTCACAGTGGTGGAGAGAAGTTGAGTCTGGTGAGGCACACTGGACCGAGCGGGTAACTGCAGACAGCATATGAAAGCGAGCAGAACCCGATCTAGACAGGGACCAGCGCCGATCTGAGCAGGCAGATCTGGGCAGAGATTCAGCGAACCCTCGCACTAGCGCTGAGAGATGCCATCCTGGCCGTATGCCTATTCGCTGGGATAGATCAGCTGGTCGCTCCTCGGGTCAGAGAGGGTTTGGGGAACAAACAGCTGGGGTGCGGAGAGGGAGAGACGGACCTCGGTATGTTGAAGCTGGTGGGACAAGATGGGACACGAGGAAAGCATAGTATTGCCGATCAGGGTAGAGAGCAGGAAGCAGCTTGCAGACACTGGAGGTCAGGCTAAGGAAATTAGAGTAGATGTGTCTCGTTCTTCTGGTGTCGTCCAGAGGAGGAACTTGAAGTGTTGAAGAGAGGCAGGCAAACTGCATAACTACACTGCATAATCATGCATCCATGCATAACTGCATTGCATAACTAATATCCAACTCACCACCGAGACCGTCATACCTTCAACGCAAGTGTCGCCGTGGAACGCCCAGGCCCGGATAGATGAAGCTCCAGCGATGGCTGTTCTACAATAACCCACGGGTCTGCCTCCAGATCCCACCAACCATCCCTTCCACCGCCGCAAGATGCTTCAGCTCGAGCCATCGGTATCGGCCTCTCCGAGTCCTGCACGATACCAGCATACCCCGTTTCCGTGAGAGCTGCTTCACCCCCGAAGCTCCCGCCATTCTACCGCGCCCTCATTTCGCCGATCTCCCTGCCTACGCCCGCTGGCTGACACCCACCGCGGATCCCAACGTCTCCCGCCTCAACGCAGAGTACCTAGAAGAACACGGAGGAAATTCATTCGTGCCGCTAGAACTCACCCAAGCAGTGCCAGAGCCATCCGCCTCTACTAATGGGAAGTCTCTCAGCGAAAGCGAGACCGAGACCGAGACCGAGACCGGCCACGGCTTCCGACGGTTCCATGCGCCGCTGAGCCTGTTCCTGCAATGGATGCGCGCGGCGGAGACCCAGCCGCAGATTACCCGGCTCTATCTGGCGCAGTGCCAGCTCCTGGATCTGCCGCAGGTGCTGCGGGATGACTTCCCCCCGCCGGATCTGGTGGCGTGCGCGGGCAGGGGCGATGTGTACGACACCAACGTGTGGATCGGGCACCCGCCGACGTACACGCCGCTGCACCGCGATCCCAACCCGAACCTGTTTGTGCAGCTTGCAGGGCGCAAGACCGTGCGGCTACTGAGCCCGGATGAGGGGTCGGCTCTGTTTGGAGCGGTCAGGCGGCGGATTGGGAAGAACGCGGACCGGAGCGCGGCGGCGATTCGGGGCGATGATATGATGCAGGGAGAAGAGAGGGTGTTGCTGGAGCGGGCTGTTTGGGGCTGTGCGGACTCGGATGGTGCTGCCGCTGCCGCTGCTTCGGGAGGGGAAGGCTACGAGGCGCAGCTGGATGCCGGCGATGGGGTGTTTATTCCCAAAGGATGGTGGCACAGTATCAAGGGCGTGGGAGAGGGTGTTACTGCTTCGGTGAGTTGGTTGTCCTACCCATGAACTAACTCTAGATCTGACTGTCAGGATAGGTCAATTGGTGGTTCCGGTGATATGGCTGTATGAATAGATCTTATTTATAATTGCATGTTTTTACTGGTAGTTTTTTCCACAGCATGCGCATGCAGAGTCTATATCTTTATCCACACCTCAGGCATCAGCCCCGCATACCTCGGCATTGCCTCATCTCAGCTCCAACACGCAGCGCTCTTCTTCCTACTCTTCCTACCACCTCCCACTGCCTGCCAATAACACAACATGCCCGACCACGAACCAGAACCCAAGCGCTTCGAGCCCAGAGTCCCCGTCCAGCTCGACCCGCCCAAATACGATCCCATCACCGTCGAGGAGCTGGCCAAATGCGACGGTACGAGCCAACCCCACGAGTTCTACCTCCTTTCGACCCGCTAACAAGCTCGATGCCAGGAACGGACCCGAACCGCCCAACGCTGGTCGCCATCAAGGGCACTGTCTTCGATGTGACCCGGAACCAGGCCTACAGTCCGACGGGACAGTATCGAGGTGCGCATTCCCCATTCATTCATTCGTCTATCAGTGTATGCGATGTATTATCGGGACGGTGACGGTAACCGATGTCCACAGTCTTCGTTGGAAAAGACTCGTCGCGGGCTCTTGCCTGCTCGTCGCTGAAGCCCGAAGACTGCAGGCCGGACTGGTATGACTTGGAGGACGACAAGAAGACGGTTCTCGAGGAGTGGTTCACGTTTTTTAGCAAGCGGTATAATATCGTTGGGAAGGTGCAGGGTGCTACGAATTACTGAATTGGTGCGAATGGAGATGCTCGAGAAGTGCAATCATACCCAAAATGATATCTGGATAGTCGCCCGCTGGTTCGCAAGATAAGTGGTTTAATTACATACCAAAATCTATACACTTGCCTGCAGGTCACTATGCTATGCCTTCCCCTTTCGTCCCTTCCGCTGCATCCTCTTCTTCGCGATGATCCGGTTGCGCTTCGCAGCCTTGTTCTCTTCCTCGTCTCGCTCTTCTCCCTTGCCTTTGGTGTCTGTCTCGGACCGCTTCCTCTTATTCCCTGCCGACGCCGCTTGGTCCGCAGGTTTGCCATTGCCAGAACCTTGGGCCTTTTCATCCTTCTGATCAGACTTCGCAAAGCTGCGTATCTTGGACTGTTGCTCATTCCGGCGCTTGACGACCTGGGCGTTTTCAATGGCGAACTCGACAATAAGCCGTTTCTTCTTGTCCTTAACGTCAGCTGGCGCGGTCGACGATGGCTCGACAGCGTGGCCGTTCAGCCATCTGAGCGCCATCAGCGCGTGTCGATGTGTGAAGAATTCAATGAAACCGTAGCCCCGGCTTCTCCCTGCACCGCTGTCCTCGCCGATTTTGCCGCCGTCGCGCCCTTCGAAAACGATCTTGGCCTGCCGCACGATTCCCTGGCGCTTTTGTTTTCTGAGGTGCTCTGCCTCTCTCATCTCCTCGGACGACCGCGTTAATTCTTCTTTAGACAGAGGCTGGCGGACGCCGCTTTTGGCATCCTTGGCAAAGCCAACGACGGCCTGTCGAGCAAGCGCTTTCAAGTCTTTTGAAGTGACATGTCGTGGGACGTTGCGAATTGACAGCCGCGTAAGGCTGAGATGGAGCGCTGGGTTCTTCTTCATGAAACTCTCTCGTTGCCGGTAACTGTCCTCTCTCATCTTTCGCTCGGGGTCCGACAGCTTCTTGTACATCGGCGAATTAGTTGGAATCGTCCCTTCGGATAGAAGGTAGACGCGGCGTTTGTCCTTGTCGCGATCAAACCGTCTTGATACCCCTTCCTCCTCGAGTCTGACGGCTTGAGACCTGCTAACTGCACGGGCAACTTGCAGCACGCGGCCGTCCAGAGTGTACCGGCCAGACTGATCGGCATTCTCGTTCTGTAGAACCGAATGCTTAACTGCTGCTGCTGCCTTGCCCCCTTTTCCTTTCTCTGGAGCGATGGCATCGGTCTGCTTAGGGGCGTCACGCACACATGAGACAGCGTCTCCTGCGTCCCTGAAACAAACAAAGCCAGTGCCACGAGAACGATCCGTCGCAGGATTGACAACGACTCGCGCATACTGAAGTCGTCCGAACTGCGTAAAATGGCCATGTAGGTCCTCGTCCGTGCATGTGAAGGGAAGATTGCGAATGAATATAGTAGAAGCATTCCGTTCATCTTCTTCCTCCTGATCGTCTTCGTTGTCCTCATCCTCGTCCTCGTCCTCGCCCTCTTCATCAACGTCCTCCATTTCTTCGTCGTCAATAGAAGCTTCACCATCAGACGCAGCGTCCGATGCCTCTTCGGGGTCTTCTGCCATTTCGACATCGCTCGCTTTCTCGTCATCCTTTTTCTCGTCTTGATCCTCGGACTCCTGCAAATTCTCCCACACGTTCTTCTCCACAGCCCAGTCAACTGCCAGTGTTCTTCCATCCACCTCCTTCCCGTTCACCTTTTCAAGTGCTTTCTCGGCATTCTTCCTACCACGCAGAAGCACGAACCCAAATCCGGCGAGTTTATTCCCCCGCTTTGGAATGATTGCTTGCTTGACTTTCCCAAAGCTTCTGAAGTGGACCCCCAGATCATCCGGTTCCTTTATACTCCATGGTAGATTGCGAACAATCAGTTTCGGGGGCGGAGTGGATGTCTTCTGCTGTTCTCTCTCCTGCTTCGCCTTCGAAGCCGCAGCCGACGGGAAGCTTTTGCCCAGCTCTGCATCAACCTCACGGTCGCGCCGCTCTGCGTAGTCGACCTTGATCTTCTTCCCATCGAAGACGGATCCGTTGAATTCCTCCAGGGCAGTCTGGGCGTCCTCGACGTCGGCAAACGTCACGAAGCCGTATCCCTTTGACTGTTTTGTTTCAGGGTCATTGACGATAAAGGCGTGTTTTATAACGTAGGACTGCGAGAAGTGCTCTGCCAGGCTTTCGGTCGTAGCGGACGCTGGGAGCGATCGAATGAAAAGTTCTCGCCTCGGTTTGCGAGAGTCTGCGCTTTGCGACGGCACATCCTTCTTCGGGGAGTCTCCTGCAGCATTCACATCCTGGGCTCCTTCAGAAACGCGCCTTTTCTTGGTGGGTTCAGCCATGGCCGGCGAGAGAGAGAGTTGCTGTCTGAAAAATAAATGGCGGCAGAAAAAAATGCCGACATAGCGGGCCCGGGCGGTGAGCCGCTGATGTTCATCACCCGTGGACTCCACTGCAACTTCACCTCAACAGACCATGGACAATGGGCCTGGCAACAATCCGGATACTCGCCCTCAGACAGAGAGAGATGTGACCTCTCGAACCCCCCAGCCATCTACGTCGGACGCGCCGTCGAAGGTCCAGCAGCCGAAGCCGCAGGCACTGCCATCCAGAGGCAGCCCGTCCGCGATCCTGGTGTCAACGCGCCAGAAAGGGAATCCGATCCTAAACCATGTCAAGCTGTCGCCATGGGAGTACGCAGACATACCGGCAGACTATGTCGTCGGCAACACGACCTGTGCCCTGTTCCTGTCGCTGAAATACCACCGCCTCCACCCGGAGTACATCTATGCGCGGATACGGCTGCTGGGCGGGAAATACAATCTGCGCATAGTCCTGATTATGGTCGACATTCCGAACCACGAGGATAGCCTGAAGGAGCTTTCCAAGACGTCGATCATTAACAACCTCACCCTGATTCTCTGTTGGTCAGCACCCGAGGCAGCGCACTACCTGGAGTTGTTCAAGTCGTCCGAAAACGCCCAGCCGACTGCCATCCGTACTCAGCAGGCCCAGTCGTACAAAGACTCTCTGGTGGATTTTGTGACGGTTCCGCGGACCGTTAACAAATCCGACGCCGCGAGCTTGATTTCGACCTTTGGGAGCTTGCAGAACGCTGTCAATGCGCAGCCGGAGCAGATCAGTTCTGTGCCTGGGTGGGGAGAGAAGAAGGTCCGGCAGTGGTGCAATGCCGTGAGAGAAGACTTTCGGGTTGAGACCTCTAAGAAGGCAACAGCGCCCAGAGAGGATAAAGAGGCCAGGGTTGGGTCTCTATCTGGAAAGGACATTTTGCCAGGACGTAATGACATGGATAGTGATGAGGAAGCTCAGATGGCGGAAGCAGAAGCGACTCAGACTGAAGCACAGAAGGGGGAGGCCAGCAGCCATCAGGGCGAAGGAGTGAGTGAGGGCATCAAATCGGCGCTGGAGAATCTCCGAGGCGGCGGTTGAACGCACTCCGTCTATACTGTAGTCGAAAGGTCCTTCCAGGATAACGTCCGAGGTTCTGCACATCCGACGGCTGCCGATGTCGATATTGGAATGATGAAGACCGGCTGGATGGAATACAACAACCCCAAACCACTCGTGCGTGCATGGCATGCTTGACAGGGTAACGAGCCACCAATAGCAGTGAGCGCTCGTCTGGGATTTACGTGATATCCATACATTCCTACTAGCAAGTATACTGAGTGTGCAAGCTAGCGCCGTTGATTGCATACGGCTGGTTATAACCATTTGGTAAATTGTTGAATGGATTGGCCTGCTTTCCGTGTAAACGTAGCAGACAGCCCCGGCTGGCTATATAGCGTATTAAATCATAAGCTCATTCCCATGCAGATTTTTTTAATATCTAATCGTATGGCTCGCATTCAGACTATCCACTGTCAGCAAGCCAACAAGCAAAAAACCCGGAGAGAAGAAGCAGACCTAGATGACTGGGGAGCAGGAAGTTCGCAATCCCATCCTTAATCATATACTCATGACTGCAGTTTGCGCAGACCAACTTTCCCTCCGTAACATGGGTCTCCAGCAGAAGGCGATGCAGGTCTCTTAGCGTCTGCTCATCATTCAGCGCGTCGCCTTCCGGCTTCGACTCCGGAAGCTTCGGGAAACCGAGCTAGAACCAGGTCAGGTCAGCACCAATATTGGCCCCCCAAAACAGGACCGGGGACATGACAACTAAACTAACCTCATTAGCGGTCGTCTGCAATGCACCCCATTCCACGCGGGGGAGGATGTTGCGAATGAACTCCGGCTGGAAGTCCAGCTCCTGCAGCTCTAGCTCTGCGTTCTGGAAATGGAGCGGGAACGAGTTGGACGATGTCTTGCAGCTCTTGACGGCGCAGGCCGTGAAATTGGCTGTGAGAACTTTCATGATCTCTTTTTTTGTTTCTGCAATCTCGTCAGTTACTAGGACTATTCTCAGGAAGGAATTTGGGAAGTGACCGGCAGACTTTTCAGCTGTCAGCGGTGGGTGGTTCGAGTGACAAGAGGGCCCCTCTGAATGTAGATATTCGGCACGAGGCAGGTCTATAGCTGTATAAGCCAGAAGAATAATGATAATAGACTATAGGCAAGAAGTAAAGAACTGGCAGAGTTGTATTATCGACTATGCAAACAATGCAAACACCTGGCTGTTGTCACGTGGGAACGAATCCCAAAAAGGAAAGACGCCAAGGGCATCTCCTCTTCCTACTATGCACTCACTCTATTGCTGTCCTGCATTCACCACTGGCCTCCCACTTATTTCTGGCTAGTTTCCTGGCTGGATCTACCGAAACATGCAGCCATGGACGTGGATATCAAGACTACCGGGCGGTCTGGCGGACCCCCAACCATCTCCCAAGGCTTGAGGGATGACTCTCGGACGGCTGTTCGCTGTGATCAGTTTGTCCATCATGGGAGCCACTCGGCGGGCCTATCCCGGGCCAGCCGCCAATCGTCTCGGTCGGAGGATTTCGAATTCGTCCTGGTCACCGACAACCAGTCCCGTCGACAGGTCCGCCGCCATGCCATGCGTCAGCACATGCGCCAGCGGCGCCTCGATGGTATTGCGCGTCTGGAGACTCCTCGTACGCCCATCGGCGGTTGGGTTGTTCGTGAAGCTCCAAATTCCCCCCTGCATCCGCCTACCAGGCAAGAGAGTGCACAAGAGACATCCTATGTACATAGCGATATAATTGCCAGCGGTAAAGAGAAGCCGGCAGTCAAACGCGAAGAAGGGTCGCTCTCGTTGATTTCCTCGCCGAAGAGGGCCAAACGAGAAGATGATTCGACTCTACCCGCCAATTTATGCGGTTTCCCCGACCCTCATTCATCCCCTGGACTCGGCGGGATTGGTGATCCTTTCGACAGCTATCCGATTGCAATTCGACGGGCGGATCATGAACTGATCGATCATTGTAAGTGTTCATCTCGCTCGGGGTTATCCCGTACGTTGAATTCCGAGGGCGTATTTTCGGTTACAATGATCAGGCAATGGATGCATTGAACTACAGTGTACTTACGAATAACAGTTATCGTCACATACCCCTCCATGATGTACAAAATCGCGGGGCATGTAGCTAGTAACCCAATGCCAGAGATCTTTCGGCAGTTTGCCCTGCACGACCGTCTCCCTTTTCAGGCCATGCTTGCAATCGCTTCAAAACATCGCGCTGGTGTGGAGGGGAAAACAGAGTCCGTCCAGAGCCTTACCCATAAGATGCGGGCGCTTCGAATGATGAAGGAGTGCTTCCAAGAGGACCCGCGGGACCAACATGATGGTACAATCTATGCCGTGGCTACAATGGCTGTTATCGAGGTATCTTCGCCGCTCTGTCAATTGGCCTTATAGTTGCTAACATCGTAGTTTCTAGAAATGGTCGAAAGATGTCTCCATCGAGCAAATCCATTTCAGTGGCCTGCTGCCGATGATTAGGGGCCGAGGAGGGATGCGCGGCATGCGGGCCTCGAGCCCTTTCTTGGAGAAGGTCCTTTATTGGTAAGGATGCCCTCACGCAATGCGTTGGCACGGACTGAAGCCAGCCAGGGTAGATTTCAGTTGTGCATCGAGCGCAATAGTGGGCGCTGGCTTACCTTGGACGGGCGTCGTACCTGACATCCATCCGGAGACGTTTGATATCCTGGACTATGGGTCAAATCCACACCATATTTCACGGGCCGTCCAAAACCGAGCCGACACTTGGGACTATGTCCGCGCGTGTGAAACGTTCTTGATTTTTTTCCGCCGTCTTAGTGAGCTGGAAGACATCGCCCTCGGGACCTCGTCTGCTACAGCGCCCCGGACTAAGCGTTTCGCCACTGGTACATTCCTCCATTCCATTCTCACAATGCTCCCCGACTACGACCACGGGATCCGGGATGTACGTTTTATCGACGAGTACACATGCATGGCCTGCCTTTTCTTCCTGAATGTCACGCTCCACGACTGCTATTTGAAGCGCACCAATTTCGACCGGTACCTGGACTGGTTGGACGCGGAGATCAACCAGCTAATCGCGCACACAAACGCGAGCATCACCTCTGTTCTCTGGCTATTCCTCAAGGACGGCGGGTATCCCGACGGCGAGCGCGCCGACGCCGGCGAGCGGTGTTGGCTCGTGTCGCGACTGCTGCGGGTCGCGAAGCGGCTCGAGTGTAAACGTCATGGGACTGTGTGGGATCGGGTTCGCACGGCGCTGGTCGAGTTTATATTGGCGCAGCAGGAATGCGCGTTGGGTTCGGACAGTGTCGACGGTGACGCCTTGATGGCCCGGGAGCAGAGACGTCAAAAGAAGACGGCGATCTGGGATGAAGAGGAACTGCGGCGGGATATCCTCGAGGCCAGCAGCGTGGCTTGACGGGTTCTCCAGTCGGGCCTGTCTTGTTGTTGTAAGGGGCGGTCCGGAAACCGAGGCTTGTCTGGACCCATGCGTGGGTTCACGATTTATGATCTGACGGCCTGCTGTCATATTGTGCCGATCGATTGGAGACAGGCTACGCTGTTTCGAACGGTAAATACTCGGTATAATATTTGATTTGGCTAGACGTGCTGAATTAACCCGGAGTATGGGTCAACGGCTATACTTCCATAGATGGAAGATCCGCCAAGTTAGAGACTGGACTTAGCGGTTTCATATTAGCACTAACCAGGGAAGTGGAGGGGAAGCCCTAATGATCCACCACCGGAACTTTGCGCTGAAGAGCATAGATCTTCGCAGCAAGCTTTCAGTCTACTCAAGCTCAAACAGAGCTAAGTGTCACTATATTCCAGGAACTGAGACAGGCAGCGTTCACGGGTATAAATACTGGCTTGATATCGCAAGCTAACATGTCTGCAGCAAGGCACTTGTTTCTCTCTATTTTACTCGCTGTCTTTTGTCATCCAGCCCAAGATGCTTAAACCATTCGTTGCAGCCGTCGCTCTCCTCGGAGTCCACGCCCACGCAGCAGGCGTCTCCGGAAAGGCCTTCGGCTATGCCACGGGCACGACAGGCGGCGGCGACGCAGAAGCCGCCGCGCCCAGCGACGTCTCCCAGCTGACCGCATGGTTGACGGACGACACGCCGCGGGTGATCCTAATCGACAAGGAATTTAACTACCTCGGGAGCGCCGGGAAGTGCAACGACTGCACGTGCTGCATCCCGGATTCGAACACCTGCGGCAGCGCCGGGCAGAACGCGATCGACACGGACTCGATGGACTGGTGTGGCGACTATCCGCGGACGACGTGCTCGTACGACAAGGCGGCGCTGGAGAAGATCGACGTGCGCTCGAACAAGAGCATTGTGGGCGTTGGCAGCAAGGGCGTCATCCGCGGCAAGGGCCTGCGCATGGTCAGCGGCGTTAGCAACATTATCATCCAGAATGTGCACTTCACCGAGCTGAACCCGCAGTATATCTGGGGCGGCGATGCGATCACCCTGGACGGCACCAATAACATCTGGATCGACCATGTCAAGGTGTCCCTGGTTGGGCGGCAGATGTTTGTGTCTGGGTTCGAGGCCAGTGAGTATTCCGGCGTTCATTCGCCTGGCTACATTTCGCCTGCTTGTACTGACAGCAACCAGGCGGCCATGTCACCATCTCCAACTGCGAGTTCGACGGCCAGACCAACTGGTCAGCAAGCTGCGACGGCCACCACTACTGGACTGTGTATGTAACCCCCTCTCCACCAACCAACCAACCATATCCCGTCACCACTAACAACAACACCAGCCTGAGCTACGGCAAAGACGACCAAGTGACCTTCACCGGCAACTACATCCACCACACATCCGGGCGGTCCCCTAAGATCCAGTACCCGAGCCACTGGCACGTGTACAACAACTTCTGGGACGAGAACACGGGACACGCGTTTGACGTGGGCGAGAACGGCAACGCGCTGATCGAGGGCAACGTGTTCCGGCACGTCAACACGCCACTGCTGTCCGACGGCGCGGGGAGTGTGTTCGCTGTGACCCAGGACAACAAGGCGACCTGCGAGTCCACTCTGGGGCGGACTTGCTACCCGAACGCGCTGACTTCCTCGGGCAAGCTCGCCGCGAGCGATAAGTCGGTCTTGACCAGTTTGCCGGCCGGTGAGAAGGGTGTTTCGTTCATGAAGGCTGATCAAGTGCGGTCTTCTGTTGTCGCGAATGCTGGTGTTGGCAAGATCGGCTCTGAGATGGTGGCTCAGGCTGAGAGGGTGAAATGTTAAGAGTAGGAAGGGACCTTCGAAGGGCTTCTGTTTCTCTTTGTGTATTATCTTCTTTCAGGGCTATTTCAGCGTTGAAACTTGGCCTCTTTTTCTCTTTTGCATACAGGTTATGCCATATGTACATGTCTATAGACACAACTATTCTTTGGTTTATATACATCCTATTCGCTAGTATCTAACATGCTCAATTACTTCAATCAATCTAAATCCTGCAGAACTAGCCGGGCGTATCATTGAAACAATCAAATAACATCATCATGGTATAAAGCCAACGCAAATCCAATCATGCCGCCTCCGTCAAGCTGAGATGAGAGTGCAGCGGGGTAATCTGGTATATAGAAATCGTCAGAGCCGTGAATCAACGTAGCCTCTGCCCGTCGCTTATGACGTCGGCTTCTCGCATCCGATCCGTCCAAGCAGGGCCTTGCGGTCGCTCTGATCGCCGAGTCGGACCCGTCCGCGACCACGCCCGCGAGTCCGCACGGACCCGTTCGATCTCCTCCAGTCGGACGTCGAGCCCTCGGCGGTTACAGGTCCAGTCGACTCCTTAACCGTCGCAGCCACATTGCTGGCCTGGATTCCCTCCTCTTCCTCGTCGTCACTGCGAGTGTCCTCCGCATTCCCAGTATAGACGACTCCGACGGCCACGCGGACGATCATCGCAAACCACATCACGCAAAGCGACTGAAGGGCCAGGAGGTATGATAGGAATATCCACTTGATGGTGCGGTTCATGCAAATCGGACCGTCGACGGCCTGGAAGGGGTAAAAGAGATGGCCCCACTGATCGGGATACGCTTCGGTTGAGGTCATCTCCACCGTGGATCTAGAATAGCACCCGTATGCCATCTGGGACGGGACTTCTTTGTAGATGGACCAGCAGAGCTTCATGTAGATGAGGTGCCGAGTGACCAACCAGGCGACCATGAAGACGCCAAACGCGATATTGCAGCTCAGCTCAAAGTTGAAATATTTGAGCATTTTGGCAGTCTGGCCGTATGTTAGCAGCGCCCGGCACAGCAAAGGGCTAGGTTCTCACGCACCGGCAGCAAAATGTCCACGAGATCCATCAGACACAGAACGACGTTGGACACATTGTAGAAGCCATAGATATAGGCGGAGCCGAGCAGCGAGCTGGTGATGACGTGATGGATCAACATCTGGTAATGGTCCTTTCTCTTCTCTTCAATGTGGATCACGAGAATCTGCTGGAACCAGAAGGACAGCTGCACCAGCAGATACCACTTCATGATGCCCGACAGGGTTCGCGACGGCCACTCGGCCCAGATCGCACGGAAGTTCATCCAGTAGCTGGAATTCGACCAGATATACTAGACCGAAGTGTCAGGGCAAGAAACCAGATGACGAGGGCAATACTGACCATTCCAAACGACCAGAAAAAGCCGTAGTACACGAACAACCACGCCTGCTCTGCAAACCGCACCGAGGCCTTCTTCTTCAGCCCGGCATACTGGGCAAGAGGCTGGAAGACCCAGTCAATGGCAATGGCTCGGATGGCCGTGAACGCGATTGCGGAGCTGAAAACAAAGTAGGCGTCGTCCAAGCCCTGCACGTACGCATCCTTGGACGGGTCGTAATACGACAGCTGGAAGAACGGGGCGGTGTACGGTCTCAGGGAGGGATAGAGGTTGTGGACAGCCAGTAGCATTGACAAGATGGTCAAGGAGATGCCTGCGACAGAGCCATGGTCAGCGGATGCTTTACCCTGGAGTCTGCGATCATACCGATCTGGTTAGCCACCATCCACTCCCGAAAGGTGGTCTCCTTCGCCGGGCGGGAGCCATGGGAGGGTGAAACGCAGGTATTGAGCTCCGGGAGCTGCTCGTCGTCTTTTGTCATGGCGAGCGTTGACTGGGCGGAGCTTCGACAGGAGGAAGAAGTGGTCTAATCCACGCTAGCAGGAGAGTTGCAGCTACCGCGGTTCCACCGGCGTACCGTTGGGAGGAGACCCAGGGACAGTGGGACAGGCAGTGGGCAGTGGGGTGAGTAGGGCTGATGAAGGGAGAGAAACGAGCGTAAATAACCCAGATCCTACAGAGGACAGGGAGGAGGAGGAGGCGAGGGAGGGAGGAAGGGAGAAAGAAAAGAAGAGGAAGAGGAAGAGGGGAGGGAGTCTCTCTCTCTCTTTCTCTCGGCCCACCGCTCTGAGGCGCTCACCGCCAAAGTCAACAAAACAACTGCGTTGATCATCCTAACCTGTAGGCTCACTCAATCTATGCAAAACTACCGGTTATTCCTACTCCTACTCCTGATCCAACCCCCCCGTCACCCCATTCACATACTCGCCCGCATTCACCCCCAGCGCCGCCAGGTCCACGTCGCCCTGTCCCGCCATCGCCCGCGACATCGCCCGCACCACCTCTTCCTCTTCCCACACGTTCGACGCCTGTCCGTTGCCAACGCCCGCGTTTTCCCCGTTCATCGCCACCACCGTCTGCCAGTACGCGTCGTCTCGCTCCTTCAGCGCCTTGTCCCTCACGACCGCGTTCCGCGTGACACTCAGCGCATGCAGCTTCGAGCTGGTTCCAGCCAATGAGGTCATCGAGGCCGACACCATCTGGTCGACCTGGTCCGCCTGCGACGGCGGGGTGAAGAAGAACCGGTTCGTAGCCGACAGGTAGATCAGGACGGCGCAGGCTCCGTCGAATACCGACAACGCAAGCGGCCGCAGCATCGTGATCTGGTGATACGAGCTCGACGGTGGCACCTGTCCCGCGCGTACCGCGGCCGACGCGGACTGCACCGGATCGTAGGTCGTGGTAACATAGAGGTCGATGGCAGCCAGGGCGAGTCCAGCAATGGTGAACTTGTTGCGCCAGCGTGCCACCTCCTGGCCGCCAAACTGCGCGGACGTAGCCAGCCCGATAAGAAGCATGTGGAGAAGGTGCGGGAGTAGCGTGTTAAACGGGAGGTAGTAGAGGAGATACGAGTCGATATTGTCCAGCGAGCAGAACTGGCATGATGTCAACGTGTCGGGCCCGAACCGGAGATACACCCTCCTGGCCCCAATGGACGTGAGCTTCGACCGTAGCAGCGTGTCTGCCGGAGTAAGCGTGTTCTGCGGTCGATACCGTGCGAGCCGGTTAAAGATGACGTCGGTCGACGTGTTAAGGCGCGAGCGCGTCAGACCGAAGATATTCGGCGCCGGAGCATGCGGGTTGAACGGCAGGCTGAGGACAAGGAAGGTGACGATGGCGATGAAGAGGAGGTTCAGGCTTCGGGCATTCGGAGAAGAGAGGGGTCGAAGAGATGGCCGCTGCGCTATGGTGGCCTGGGTTGACCGGTAGAAGTTGATCGCGCGAGGGATCAGGACCGGAGCGAAGAAGACCAAGAGAGACCGGATGCTGCAGCTGTCAGTCATGAACGGACGGGAAAGAGACCAGTACGCACGTCGAAAACGAAATGCCAATGTCCACCATCTTCGACAGGCCTCAGCTACCATCTCCGGGCAGTACTAGGGCAGATCAAGGGAGTTGTAGCGGCAGTGAAGCTATTCCTGGCGACGTCCAGATGCCAAGTGTGGCCAAGACAAGGTTGAACTACAGGTTACCGGTACGAGTACACCTTTGACACTCTGCGATGAGACTGCGAACACGGTCCTTCTCAACTATATTTAATATTGCTACAAATACCTGGAATAAAAAATAGAGATTCAAAGCAAAGAATGTCACCCTGACCGTCAAACGCCGGCGCCAATTTTCCAATCTCCAAACGCCAGCATCAACACCAACAACCTGAAACCCCTACAAATACAAACGCCCGCCAAGCGATCCCTCCGCCCTATACATGTCCCGAATGCATAGCCGGGTGGTGCGCGAGGTTCGGCATCGCGACGCCTGACGAGTCGCGGGAATACCTGGACGAGGCGGCATCATGCTTGGGCTGAATGGGCGCCGATATCTTCAGCGGGAACCGCGATGCATTTTGGTTCGACGGAGACCGGCGAACGGAGGAATGCGAGCTGTATGTGGGCAGCGAGTCCTCGCGCTTCAGGCTGAGGTTGAACGACCGCTGGCTGCCGCTTGTTGTGCTTCGAGAGACCGCTGCTTTGTGGGGGGCGACGGCTCCGTATGCGCGGACGTGACGTGCGCTGACGCCGGTTTCGCGGTCGGCGAAGATAAAACTCTGCGGATTGTGGCATTAGTGCCTGTCCGGCTAGCTGTACGAGGGAAACGCCCAGCTTACCGAGAGAACGTTCACTGCACTCATGACCATGCTCAGGATTCCCGCAGAGAGGATGACTCTCCAAAAAGGAAGTCCGAGAGACTCCTGGCTTGTGGCTTCTGCGTTCAGATTTCCCAGGACAGCAACGCCTAGGATCATCATCACCGCAGCCAGAGTGATGAACCCGGAATCCTGACCCATGAGCGGCCAGTTGCGGTCGAAGTAACCCTGGAGAACGGGGAGCTCGGAGACGATGAGAAATACTTGCATCTGTTAGTATACGCTGGATACAAGTATGAGCGCTACTTACTGCAGACGCCAGCGGACACGACATGCGTCACAGCTTGAAAGAAGAAGAAGCTGGTCAACAGCGAGATCTTTGCCAGCAACACCGCGTCCGCGGCCATTATGTCGAGGAGGGCGATAATATTCAAGGCGCGAATCGCGTTGAGAATGACATACCCCGGCCCAGCCAGGGACTTTTTCAGAGCGGACATCATGGTGGATCTCAACCAAGACCACAGGCGTCCTCGAGAGACAGATATAATATCTTGAATTACGACTCAAATCCGGACAGGAGATCCTCGAGCGATGTCCCGTAACGGTTTTATAAGGAGAGAGACGCGGACACAGCCCGGCCAGCAGAACAACTGTGTTGGAGAACGACAAAGAGCACGGGGTCGACTCGAGATCAAAGAATGGCTGACAGATAAAGAGAAGGAGTAATAATAGTAAAGAGAGAGCTGCCCATTGTTGTTATTGTTGCGCCAGCGCTTGGGAGCTCGCCGTCAATAGCCTGGTGAATAAATAGCAGCACAAAGAGCACAATAGGTCTGAAACGGGAAATGACACTTGAAACCGGCCCAAAAGGTCATTGAGCAACTACTGCCATTCATTCATGCATTGTCCAGGCAGCTGATTCCGTCCGGCGGCATTCTCCTTGGGCGTCAGGCCGGCGCTTCTGGCAGTCTGGGGCAAATTCCAGGCACGAACTGCAGAAAGGAAAGCGACACAAGTAGTAGAGTTCCAGGCGGGTAAATCTGGTTCCAAACCAGGAGGAAGCAGGGAGAGGCGGCAGAGGCTGAAGTAATATCCTTGTTAGGGCTGAAACAACGGTGATGCAGCGGATGATTGGGTCTCGTTCTTTGTATTCACGTTGGACATACTACGTTACTACTATTCTCATGACACTAATCAGTGTAAGTCCACTTAGCTGACCAGGCCAGGATCACCCGCATCTGATCTTCGAGGCGTTGGATTGTCCCAATCAAGCGCTCTGTATAGCCGCCATACTCACCAATCCCTGCATAATGAGCGGCGCAGCCTCAAAGACTCGAAGCCCTGGTATTATTATATATTCAAAGGGCTTGCACACAATGCAGGCCCTTTGAATATCGTACAATATCGATGTAGCTGTCCGACTACCATGGTAAGTTCAGCAGTCCAATCCGACAATTGCACCATAAATAACATATCTAGACCGATGCCGTCGAAGTCCAAAGTTTCTTGCACACTCTTATCCCCGGGGACGATCCGAATATAGAGTGAGAACGGCCACTGCTATAGCCAGCTGCTTGCTGATCAGCCAGTATTATTGCCATCCACGGCCTGAATCCAAAGAACAAGTCGCGCGTTGCCGAAAGGTCCTGGGAGGCCGATGACAAGCTATGGTTGAGGGACTTCCTCCCAAGGCGGCTTCCACGCGCAAGGATACTGCTTTTTGGATACAACTCCAGGGTTGGAAAACAGTCCTCCGCGGCTGGTGTGCGGGAGCAAGCGCAGACTTTGCTCAACAAGATATGGCTGGAGAGACAGGTACCAACCATATTTCCCTGTTTCGAGAGCAAGATCTCATTTATGCAGGGCTGCGAGGACCGACCGATATTGTTCATTGCATATAGTCTTGGTGGAATTGTCGTGAAAGAGGTACGTATTTGCCGAGTATCAATACCAAGTCGTACACTACTGAATTCTTCCAGGCTCTTGTGCAAGCCAGGTTGGGCGAGAAATATCGCTCCATTTGCATCGCAACGTTCGGGATAGCCTTCTTCGGGACTCCTCATCGAGGGAGCTCCTGGGCCGGTGTCGGTGATATAGTCGCCAGAGTCGCGAGCGCCGTTCTGAGGAATCCAGACAATACATTCCTCAACGCCCTGAAGAGGGATGATCTCTATGGCCGTGAGCTTGCCGCAAATTTCCAGCAGCTGCAGGAGAATTACTGGTACTTAAATTTCTACGAAACACTGCCAGTCAAGAAGATTGGCCTGGTTAGTAGTTGCCCTGCCCTGAGGATTCTTCGTACTCACCCGTCGTCCAAAGGTTGTCGAGAAGAATTCAGCAACACTGGGACTGCCAGACTCGCGGGAAACGATGGTCGCTCTGGGTGCCAATCATGAAACGCTTTGCAGATTCGCGAGCGAAGACGATGAGAACTACAAACACGTAGCAGCGTTGCTCGTCGATCTTGCAAGCTCAGCAGTCGATACTCACTCGAGGCTCTCTCGGCAAGAAAGCTTCAGCAGCACAGAATCAACTCTGGTAGAATCATCTCCGGTCGTCGAGTCACCCAAAGAGCGATTCTGTAAGTTATTCAAGCTGGGTTTGTGGAAAATTACTAAGTGAGGGAGTTATGGCGCCATACTCGCGAAACACAGCATTTGTTGACCGCAAACCAATTGCGCAGCAGCTGAGAGATCGCATCATACCAATCGGGCGAGCTCATGCTCGGGTGGCTCTTTTTGGGCTTGGAGGCGTTGGGTTGGTTATCCCCGTCATCCAGCGACTCGAGCTGACAGTCCCAGAAAATCTCAAATTGCCATTGAGCTTGTATATCGAATCCGGGCTGAGAACCCACGCCCCTCAGTGTTCTGGGTCCATGCAAGCAGTCACGAACGGTTTCGAGAAGGGTATTACAGCATCGCCCAGGAATGCGACATTCGCGCAGACGATGAGAAGCATGATCGAATGATGCTGGTCAAGAACTGGCTGGAGAGGGAGTGCAATGAATGGTTTATGGTCATTGATAACGCCGATGAAGCTTCCCTCTTTGAGTCTGACGGAGGCATCCAAAACAAATCCGGCCCAGAGTCAATCGTGAAGTATCTCCCCGAATGCTCTCACGGATCGATTCTGGTCACCACGAGGAATCGAGCGGCGGGCGTGAAATTCACGAGAAGCCGCGCCGCAGACCTTGTCGAGGTGAAAACCATGAACGAAATGGAATCGAAATGCCTGATCAAGTCTAACCTGACCGAGCATATTCCAGCCGACTTTGAAATATACGAACTTGCTGAGCTGCTCGATCACTTGCCGTTGGCGCTCGCGCAGGCGTCTGCCTTTATGCAGGAAAACGTATTGAGCGTCAGCGAGTATATCGAGCTGTACAGAGAGAATGACGAGACGAGGATGGACCTACTATGCGAGCCGTTCGAGGCTCTGGGGAGAGACACGAAAGTTCCCAACGCCGTGGCCACGACATTGAACGTTTCGATAGGCCAGATTGAAGACAGAGATCCCAGGGCGATTGAAATCTTTTCGCTCATTGCTTTTCTCGACCGCCATGATATTCCCAGAAGCTTGGTCCAGCACAAAGTCAAGCGTCTGCTGGATCTTACAAAATCCTTAGGGACTCTTAAAGCGTTCTCGTTGATCAATACCAACGATGAGCGCGGTAGCTTTTCCATCCATCGGCTGGTCCAATTGGTCATGAGGAAGTGGATGATCATCAGGGCCAAGTTTGACGACAAGGCAGTTGAAGCATTGGATGTACTGGTCGAATTATTTCCTGACGCTACGTTTGAGAACCGTGCCATCTGCGCGTCTTACCTACCGCATGCCCAATCCGTCCTTCGGTCGATACAAAAAGTTGACAAGAAGTCCCTGAGAAGAACGCTTTATCTCCAAGAAGGCATAGCCTGGTATTTGTGGACGCAGGGCTACTACGACGAAGCCGAGAGATTAGACAAACAGATCCTCGACGAGAACAAGAAAGCGTTTGGCACAGAGCATCCGGAAACGTTGGAGAGTATTGGAAATCTCGCTTCGACATACGAGGACCAGGGCAGGTGGACTGAAGTCGAGGAATTGGACCGGTTCATGGTTGCAACGAGGTCCAGATTACATGGACCGACGCATTTGCTTACCCTGACCAGTATTGCGAATCTCGCAAATACTTACAGGCATCAAGGTCGACTGGAAGAAGCCGAAAGTCTCATGCTTGAAGTGATGGAAACAAGGAAATCGTCATCTGGGAAAGACAGTGAGGAGGTCATATCATCCATGAGCAATTTGGGCTCATTATACCTTGCGCAGCACCGGCTGGAGGAGGCTGAAGAGCTCATTTCACAAGCATGGAATTTCAGAAAGAGAACAATCGGTGCGGAGCATGTACATGCATTGGACAATGCCACCACCCTCGGACTGATCTACAGTTCCCAGGGTCGGTTGGATGAAGCTGTCATGCTCACACTGTATACGCTCCAGACGAAAGAAGCGGTGATGGGCCCCACGCATCCAAGCAGTTTGAGCAGCAAAAGTGACCTGGCATGCCTTAAACAGAAACAGCAAGAATGGGACGAGGCCGAAGAGCTATTGTCCCAGGTGATCGAGGCGGAGTCGCATCGGCTTGGGCCTGCTCACAATGACGCCCTAATTAGCCGGAAAAAGCTTTCGAATATCTACTGGGATAAGGGACTCGTGGGCATGACCGATAAACTGGAGGGTGAAATCCTCCAGGACAGCAACAACAGCCTCGGACCAGATCACCGGTTTACCCTCGAATGTATGTATGACATGGCTCTCACTCGAAAGGAGCAGAACAAGAACGAGGAAGCAATCCAGTTGCTGATGCAGGTGACAAACCTGCGGGAGAAGAAGCTGGGCGCTTATCATAGCGATACGCTAGATTCAATTGGGACCTTGTGCGAGTGGTGCGGCGACGAGAAGGGCATCAGCATGCTCCTGGATGCGGAAATGGAGGAAGAAGGGAAAGTTGGCGAGTAAAGATGACAGCAGATTCTTTCGATACTGCATACGAGTCGATTGTCCGTGTCGATTGACCACTGGCCGTAGTAAAGCTCCGAAGACATCACAGCAGCTTCAAGTTACCTGGGTGCAGTACAGCGGACGAAGGAGAGCGAAGGTACCTGCGAACGATATCCCTCATTTGTTGACTCGATGCCGGGCCGTTGATCAACACTGGGTTGCTTGCTGGATAATGTGTACGAACATTGTTGGACTGGAGCTTTTGTTGTATCGGAGAGATGAACCGTGAGCGATGGAGCTAGCAAGGCGTTTGAATATTGCCGCACTGGCAGGGTATTTGACGAGACACGAGCCATGAATGTCTGACAGGCGATTATAACTAGTCTGCCACCTAAGGCTGTCGAGATACATAACTACAGTCCCCCGGCAGCCCAGTAAGCCCTCACCTTAACCACCCAGACCTTCCACGGCTTGTCTGGAAGAACATCCTCGGACACACTTCCCACGATCGAGTCGGACGCAGCGCTCGGCTGACTCCGAATCATATCCTGGACGGAATCTACAACACCAAAAGACTTGGCCGCCATATCAACAAAAGTCCAGAGACTCTCGCCCTCCCAGCCGACGCCAGACGCAAACCGGACAGTCCTGCTGACGACATCGGCGCGGGCGCGATCATCATGAACAGCCTCGAGGAGATAAAGCACGAACATCCAGCCTGAGATATCGCGCGGATGAGCCAGACACCATTCGAGGACCGGCGTAACGACCGAGGTCGCCAGAGCCTCGAGCCCGTCTCCATCCTCATCCCCACCCCCACCCCGTACAAATTCCGCAAGCAGTCCGTGCAGTTCACGCAAATAACTAAATGCGTAGTAATTCTTGGGATGCAGCTCGCCGGCGCACAGAACGACATCCGCCTCCGCAACGAAGAGCTCCCGGATAGTTTCGAGACTGGGCGGATTCGGATTCAGCGGCCCCAGACCCTGGCCCATGAGCCGGTCGGTAGGATCCAGACCCTGCACACTGAGAACACGAGTCATAACCCACAGCCGGTGCTGCCAGAGGGTCGGCGATTTTGTATGGCGATGGAGACGGGAGGTGAGAAGGGTTGTGGTGAGAGTGAGTTCGGACTCGAGGCGGAGGACGAGGCGTTCGTGGGAGGCGTGGGACGCAGTCGTGAAATCATGGGCGTTGATTGCGCTGGCCAGGCGTCGTTTCCGGTAGTTGCAGGCTGAGAGATGTTCACAGTCGAAGAGGAGGAGGATCTGTGACGCGATGTCGACGCTCTCGCTCTCCTCGTCCTGATCCCGGGGGGCTCTGCCGGATGTTTCTTCCCTTGGATACAGACAGGGGCTCCTCGTCCCTGCCTTGAAGAAGATCTGTCTCGCTGCGACGAAGCTCTGCACGAGAGCTTCCTTTGACAGGCCTACGGAGCAACCATCCTGGAGGAGCGGGCCAGACCCGCGCGGGAGGATCTCGAATTCAAGGATGCGGTCGCGGCGAGAGGCGAGGATGTGGGCGAGCTGGTGGAAAGCATTGTCTGGGGTTGACATGGGGGGAGAATGGTGGCTGCTGTCGGCATGGTGAGTTGTTGGTGAGGCAAGGCGGAGAGAGGGAGAAGGCGTCATTTTCCCTTCTCCCACAACAACTCTCCCTCCCACCCTCAACCAACGCAACCATGCTGTCCCTCATCCTGACGGTCTTCTTCGTCCACGCCGCCATCTATCTGGTCAACACCATCGGCGCAGCCACTATCGACGGCTTGGTGTGTCCCTCCCGTCTTTCTACCACCTAAACCAAGCTAACAGCCGCCCAGCTATGGCTGCTCTACCTCAAACTGCCCAGCGCGACCTCGCGGAAAGCGCGGGAACAAAGCCGGCTGAAGCGCGAAGCCCTCGCGCTGAAACGCGAAATGAACAACACGAGCTCGCAGGACGAGTTCGCGAAGTGGGCCAAGCTGCGGCGCAAGCATGACAAGACCATGGAGGGTTACGAGGCGATGAGTATGCATGCCTCTTCCCCTTACACTGGAGTTTTGGATGGAGCTAATACTATCGCCCCTGCCAGACAAGAGCCTTACGGCCCAGAAAAGCTCGTTCGACTGGGCCATCAAAATCGCCCGCTGGCTCAGCACCAACGGCCTCAAAGTCTTCTTGCAGTTCTACTACACCAAAACGCCCATCTTCGCCCTCCCCGCCGGCTGGTTCCCCTACTACGTTCAATGGGTGCTGTCGTTCCCGCGGGCGCCGCTGGGGTCCGTGAGTATCCAGGTCTGGAGCAGCGTGTGTGCGACGGCGATCGCGGCGATGGCGGACTTTGTCACATCTGTACTTCTGGAGAGCCGGATAGCCCAGAAACAGGCTGTTCCGGCGGGAGCAGACAAAGGCAAAAAGTCATGAGCGTTCTATCACTTCTGTCCTTGTATTATTACGAGCAATAACAACGCTATATAATTGTTCGTCAGATACAGAACAATCGTTTCTCGTCAAGAATGCCATGCCAAAATGGCAGGCATCTCAGTGCTTGACTCTAGGAGATTGTATATCATCACGCGAACATGATAAGAGTAGGATAGGAAAAAGAGTCCGGCCCCTTCGACAGGGCTTCTGTGCCGATGACATCGCACCAGCACCGCTTTCCATAAGCTACAGACTCGTAAAAAAGAGAAGAGAAAAAGGGATGAACCCCTCGCCTCAAGAATGAGCCCCATTGAGTTACCCCCGCAAGGCAGGGGCAATCGCATGACTATCCAACCACGACGAAAGGCAACCCATTAAAACACCCCTCCGACACCGGTCCAGCGCCATTGTTTCCGCCGACCGGCGTCGCGCAGGCCAAATGCCGGAGAGGGAACCGGGCAGTAAGCCGTTGTCAAATTGCTTCTATGACGGCGCGTTTCCGCATTGCCTGTCCGGAAACAAGGGGACAGGGTGTCCGGGGACTTTCTCCCAAAGCTTGGAGAGAGGCATCCCGGAGGATGGGCCTCTGTGTGTGAGCTTTGAATGCGATTCTTTGAGCGAGGAGTTGGGGGAAAGAAAGAGACGAAGAAATTTCGACTTTCGCTTTTAGACGGGAGACGGCGCTAGGCCTTTTTGAAAACATCATGTGACTTTAGGCGGGCCAATCACGGCTGAGTGAGTTTACTATATTTTCATTGATGGCAACACTGAATAGCTGAATTTCTGCAGAGCGGACGCTAATCCTACAGATACATTGAAATAGAGCCAGTCCCTACTGCTTGCCCTTCTTCTTCTCAGCTTTCTTGGCCTTCTTGTCGCCTGCCGAAAGGGCTGGCTCCTTGGCCGCCTTGGGTTCGGGTTCATTCTGTTTGGGCGCGTCTTCGGCAAGCTTTCCTCCCTTCTTTGCCTTCTTAGCCTTCTTGTCGCCTGCCGAAGAGGTTGGCTCCTTGGACTCCTTGGGCTCGGGCTCATTCTGTTTGGGCGCTTCCTCGGCAGGCTGTCCTCCCTTCTTTGCCTTCTTCGACTCCTTCTGCTCCTTCTGCTCCTTCTGCTCCTTCTGTTCCTTCTGCTCCTTCTGTTCCTTCTGCTCCTTCGGGGTATCATCAGTCTCCGTTTCAGTCTCCTTGGGAGCTTCAATAGCCTTCGCCGGCTCGTCCGGCTTCGCTTCAACCGCCTTTCCCTCAGTTTCAGCCGGCTCCTCGCGAACAGGAACCTCATCGACGCTCTTCAGCTGAGGAAGCTCCATCTCGTATCCTAGCTCCTTGAGCTTCTTCGCCTTCGCCTGTCTCTTCTTCTGCTCCTTCTCGATCCGGTCAGCCCATTGCTCCCTAGTCTTGCCGTTCTCCAGTCGCTTTTTCTCGAGCTTGTTCCACGGGGTCATCTTGAACCGTCTGTTGGCTCCCTTCCAGATCTCGGGGTGGAGCTGCTCCGACGGAACGTATTTGCACTTCAGAATGTGGCCGTACATCAGGTAGTTGTCCATGGTGGCGGCCACGATCTTAGCGACGGAGACCGACGAGAACTCCACGAATGCGTAATGCTTGGAGCGGCCAGTGATGCGATTGCGGGAGAGACGGAGGCGCGTGATTTCGCCGAATTGAGAAAAGTAGGCTCGCATCTGGTGCTCGTAGAAACCATGGGGGATACGACTGGCCGAGTCAGCAACGGACAGACAGTGGACGCATGAAACTTACCCGATGTAAACGGTGCCGGGCTCCTCGGGCTCGCCCGACTCCTTCTGCTTCTTCACGATCTTGCGCTTGGCCTTTTTGGAGTCAGGGACCTTGGGGAGAGGCTTGCTCGCATCGAATCCTTCATCTCCCGATGCATCCTCATCGCCGCTGCTCTCAAATCCTTTGATAAGCGCAGTGGTCTGATCGTCCTCCTCGTCCTCATCACTGGCGCTCGCAGCAGATCCAGCATCATCGTCGGAGTCTCCCGCCTTGGTCTCGGCCTTGGAAGTTTTGCTGATTGACTTTGGCTTTTTGTCGCCAGCCGGCTTGGGCTTTTGATCCTTAGCCGCAGCACCATCCTCCTTCTTCGACTTCTTCTTGCTAGGCTTCTCCTGCGGCGCCTTCACCTCAGCATCGGCACCGGCATCGGCCTCGCTATCTTCATCGTCGCTGAGGAAGTCGGCCGCACGCTTGCGTGGCTTGATCTGTCTCGTCGGCTCGCCATTGGCCTTTGGCTTCGCAGATTTATCAACCGCGGCATCACTCTTTTTCTTCTTCAAGGCAGGCTTGGGAGCATCGTTCGCAGGCTCGCCAGGCTTGGGATCCACCTTCTTGGTCTTCTTAGCAGGCGCGTCGGCGGCGGCCGCAGCTGTGGACAATTAGCCAACTGCAACGATTGCAAGACAAGAACTCGATGGGAGAAAATACCCTTGCGCTTATTGACTTTCTTATCGGGAGCCATACCAGCGAGTGCAGCAGTAGTGTGCAGTGGACAGACACAGGACAGACCGAGTCGAAGGAACTTTTTTTCTTTTCTGCCAAAGCGGTGAGCGCGCCTTCTCTCCGCCTCCAAAACCGCCCAGCCCAAACTTAACAGGTTAGAAAGACATGATCAAGCCACTCCGGCCATGGGGAAGACCAAGAATGCTGCAAGGCCGTTGACACACGATGAGATCTGGGACGATTCTGCCCTCATCCAGTCCTGGGACGAGGCTGTCGAGGAGTACAAGGTGAGTCTGGTCATTGCTCACGTGACCTCTAGCTAACCCGCGCGACAGCTGTATCACAGCATCCATGCCAAGGGAGAGAATGTTGATGATGTTCTGAGGGAGGCGGAGGCTGCTGAGGAGCCGCCAGAGCAGGATGATTACATGGATGCGGAGAACGAGGCTCCTGCAGATGGCAATGTGCAAGCTGAGATACCTGTATGTATGGTCTTCAACTGAGTACGACGATATCTGACTTGCGCAGGCTGCAGCGGAGCAGAAAGTTCAAGAACTCCAGCAAAGAGAGGGAGCCTCCCATGTCCCCGGGATAAGCCTTGCTGCCGGAGCAGGGGCTGCGCCTCAGGCAGCGTTGGGACAGGGTAAGCGCACATGAATTAGTCGATGTCTGACGCTGACGTCGGCTCCAGTTCAAGACGAAGGCCTGAAGAACCTCATGATGTCCTGGTACTTTGCCGGGTACTATACTGGCCTTTATGAAGGGCAGCAACGGACAAGCCAGAGCAAGGGCTTGTAGGCAGAAATCTGAGTCGCTGTCAATCGTCCACAGAGCGGCAGACTCCATTAATAGACATCTTGGATGGCGATTGGCATTTTTATATGTGTAAGTAACATTATTCTGATAGCGTAATCAGTTATTCGTGTTAACTAGTCCAACGCCAGTTCCCTCATATCAACATGCAACGACAAACCCAGCCAACACGACCCATCGACCAGCTACAAGCATAGCCATGACAAGACAAGAACGTCTACCCCTCGCAGCCAACGGCAATTTTAACCCAAGTCCTTACACGAGTCCTCCCGTGAGTTTTCCAATTAGCGGGAGTTTTCCAATTAGCGGGAGTTTTCCAAGCACGGAGGTCTCGGCCTGCGAAGGCGATCCAGAAGACGATTGCTTCTCCGGGGCAGGCGGCGGAGACGGCGTATTGGAGCTGCTAGGCTTGCTGCCTTCGGCTTCCATCTTCTGGGGCATGGACTGAGCTTGTCAGCATGAATGGACATACACTGGATCGGGAGCTAAATCGATACCTTCATGGCGTCGACAGTGGGATCCACGGCTCCCTGGTTGCCGTCTTGTTGAGCGCCCTGGTGGGTGGGGAGTGCGGAAGACGCGACGGCGAGGGCGACGACAGCGAGAGGCAGGTTGAGACGGACCATATTGACGGTTGATTCGACAGAGGACGATAGAAATACAGATCTGAAGCGTGCAAGTTAAAAACTAGCTATCGAGCAGAACAAGCCGACTGCTTTATACCATCCATCCTCCCGACAAAGGGATACAGCCAGATTCGTCAATGTATATCACACATCCAACGCGTAACGAGGCCGGTCCTGGACAGCATACCGATCTGATTGACAAATACGCAGCGATCACTAACTTAATTCCATTATCCTATGGACAGTCGAAGAAAGCCTATGTGTAGGAAACACCGAGTAGTCCAAAGCTAAGCTACCAAAACGCGTCACGAAGAACGCAACAATGTAATGTACCTCCCTTCTTTGACACGAACCACCCGACCAGAAACGCAAAGCGGCCGCAACACGAGGGAGACAAAAAAGGATATTGTAATCCATGTTCGCTTTTGGCACGATTTTGACCTCGAAAACCATAGGGTGTGGATGACGAGACTTCGAAAATGCCATGTTTTGCAGGTAGTTGTACTGTCGGAGTACCTGTCGAGCTGTCGGTCGCATTGTTAGTTGGTATGCTGGGTGGGTTAGCTGGAGATCGTTGTCGGTATGATATTCTGGCCATTTCATCAGGGTCATTTGTCCGGGTATCGTCGTGAATTCAAGTCGATCATGATGGAGAGGGAATGTATGCACAAAGCGAAGCTAGCCACCGCAGGTTCACAGGCAGGCACTAGAACTAGAAAGCGCAAGAGGATGCTCTCGGTCTCGCTGCAAATTTGCAGACGGAATGGCTGAGTATATCCATCAACAAGGGTATGTTGGAGACCTGAAGAGAAAAAGAAAGCGCCCGGCGAAGAAATTTATACGGTGTGGTTACGTAATCGCTTCGGGTTCTAGTATGGTCACATGATCGTTTTGTGTACATTATGAAACAGGTGTAACAACGCATTATTTACATGACATGGGTGTATCAATTAGAAGCGAGCCAGCACCTTCTCCTGCGTGTCGGCCAGCGCCCACTCATCGCTGTGCTTCTTGCTCTGCACCGACTTGGCCTGGGCCGCGGTGAAGCCCTTGGCCTCGACGGCGGGGTTGTAGCCCAGTCCGTTGACCTTGCCAACAACATCAGATGGCACCGGAGCAGCGACCTTGCCGTCCGCGCGCTTGTACACCGTCACGACCACGGCACCGCCCAGGCCGAGGTTGTGCTGCAGGGCGGCGTGGGTGCCGTCCATCAGGCGGTTGTTCGCCCAGCCGCGCAGGTGCCAAACCAGCTCGGCACACTGCGCAAGACCCGTGGCGCCCAGGGGATGGCCCTTGGAGATCAGACCGCCGGACGGGTTGATGACCATCTTGCCACCGTAGGTGATGTCTCCCCGGCGGACCATCTCGTGGGCCTTGCCGGGCTCGCACAGCTCGAGGGCGTCGATGGTGATCATCTCGTTGGCGGAGAAGCAGTCGTGCAGCTCGCACACCTTGATGTCTTTCACGTTGACGCCGGCCTGGGCAATGGCCTCCCGGCAGGCGTTGCGGGACATGCCGGCGCCCATGAGGTCAATGGAGCTGCGGTTGTAGAGGGTCTCGTTGTCGGTGGCGAGCTTCTGGCCAGCAATCTGGACGGCCTGCTCCTTCAGGTGGGGGCGGGCGTCGAGGAACTCCTGCGAGACAATGACGGCCGCCGCGCCGCCGTCCGAGGTCGGGCAGCATTGCAGCTTGGTGAGCGGCTCGTGGACCATGGGTGCATTCTGGACCTGGTCGAAGGTGAACTCGGTCTGGAATTGCGAGTAGGGGTTCCGCTGGGAGTGTTCGTGGTTGACGCGACCGATTTCAGCGAAGTCCTTCCGTTCTGCCCCGTACCTGTTCTCGTTAGCACGCATGCCAGAGATAGAATATGGTGATGCATACTTCTCCATATACTCCTGGCCGGCATTACCGAACATTTGCGCGGCGCCGGGGGCGTTGGTGATCCCCCTGGTGTCGGCCATCATCATCCCCAGCAACTCGGTGGGGTTGGCGCGGTCGTTGTACATGGACTGCAGACTCCCGGGGTTCATCTTCTCGAAACCGACGGCGAGAACGCAGTCGGCGGCGCCGTGGGAGACGAGGGTGCGGCCCATGGCCAAACCGGTGGAGCCGGTCGAGCAGTTGTTGTTGACGTTGTAGATGGGGATCTGGGTCAGGCCGAACTGGTAGAAGACGCGCTGGCCGCAGGTGCTGTCGCCGTAGACATAGCAGGCGACGCCCTGGTCGACCTCGTCGTAGTTGATGTGGGCGTCCAGCATGGCCTTGACACCGGCCTCGAACCCCAACTCATGGTAGTCGACCTTTCCACGGGGCTTGATGAACTTGGTCATGCCCACGCCCAGGACGTAGGCGTTGCCAGCAGCTTTCTTGCCCATTTTGTTGGAGTATAGGATGGGTTGTAGGGGGAGTGGAAAAAGAGAGATGATGGATAAGCCAGGCGAACCGAAGGTTGAAATACGGCTGGATTCATGTGGCCGGGGGAGGCTGCGGGGAGGACGCGACCGAGGTCCCGAGGGAGTCGGAGCGGGCGTGGTGTTGGGAGGATGAACAGCATTGCGGATAATGGAATGAAGTAGAAGAACGCTGGACTTGATGCCAGTATAGCCGGTGCTAAGTCAGTCAGTCAGTCCATCTATAGACAGACACAGGACACTAGAGCTGGCCCAGGACCGAGCAGCAGCCAGTACTGTACTCCGACTGATTCTGCCCGTAATGGTACTCTCCGCCTGTACCGTACAGTATCGTATTATACTCCATGTATTGTACTATATCGTGACTAAGCCCCGGCCCTCACGACGACGTCACCAACGGTCGCTCTAGAGCTGCTTGCCAGTCTGCTCTCTCTGCTCTCTCTGCTCTCTCTGCTCTCTCTGCTCGACGCGGCCCGGCCTGCCTCCATCTCGACGACTGTGCTGCCCGTCGTGCCCTTCGCCGGCCCCTCGCAGTCTTCTCAGGCAGCCCGTCCCATGGCCCAGCGTGGTGTGAGTGCCCTGTTCGCACTGTCTGGGACATCCCGCTTGTGTCCCCTCAAAGCCCATTGAGCTTGCACGTTAACCTCTGGTCCCTCCTTCAGATAGCCCAACGCTGTGTCTCTACTCCTCAGGAATCCCTGTATGGTTGACGGGAGTATTCGCTGCTTTGACGTCGCCAATCGCCCGAAGTAGTCGTATCTCGTCGCCGACCCCGGCTGCCCACTCCCACTCGCCACGGCATTGACTGCCCGCTGCACTCTCCTTAGCTGCGGGGGACGTCCTTTATATCCGGGATATAAGGCAAATTGGAAACAAAGGGGTGCTCAAGCCCGCTTCATGGACAATTGTGGGACGCTAAACGGTCTGCTCGCACGCTGAGAGACCGCTTTGCGTTCCATAGGGTTCCCCAGCCTACCGTCCTGTTTGACTTGACCTGGTCACCCATTGCGCACAGCCAGCACGACTCAGCGAGGGGCTTTTTCACTCTCCAGATGGGCCACCCCCAGAGATGACCGGTGACAGACCCTCGGAACATGCTCCCCTCTCGTCTCCCGCTTCATCTCGCTCATCTTCGATCATAATGCCGCTGCCCTGGTTTGCGGATGAGTCTTCTCGAAACCGCCTGCTGAAGAGCTACACCACCCCGGTAGCCTCAGCAACTTCGACCATATGTGCAACTTTGGCCGTTGTAAGTGAGCCTTCTGCTGGGTACCACAAACAAATGATCCTGTCCTAACAAGCCTTGCTCTTTGCAGACTCCTCTGGAGAATGTGAAGACCCGGATGCAAACGTTGGTCAAGCTTCGCCTCGTTGCGCTTCCTTACTGACATACCTGTACAGTCACAACTTTCCCAGTATCCTCCAATGCATCAAGTATCTTTGGCGTACTGAGGGGCCCCGCGGATACGTTGCTGGTGAGCTGCGACCCCGTGTATCATCGAAGACAGCCCTTGATTAATCCCCTGTGTAGGCTCGCTTCCACCTCTCGCCAGCGTCACGGTTGTCCGCGTCATCAATTTCTCGACTTACAATGCATCCAAGCAAGCCATCGCCGACACCATAGCCCGGGCCACCGGATTCTGCCCTCTCGATTACTATGCTCAGTCTGGAAGCCGCCCCACTGTGACAGCCGCCTTGACCTTCACGGGCGCCGGCATGTTGGCCGGTCTCGCCAGTGCGCCGCTGGCTTGTAAGTTCTGGTCATCAGGGTTGGTATACTGGGAGCTAACTCGCCAGGTCCCTTCGAGCTGGCCAAGAATGTAGTGCAAACCTCCGTCTTGGTCGCCAATCGCAGCCGCGCCTCGCCCAACGCCGCCCGTGACCCGTCGCTCAGGAGCAAGCCACGCCTGGGAACCATCGACGCGATCAGGCAGATCGTGGATCGCCATGGTGTTCGTGGTCTGTACATCGGGTTCCAGCTGCACATGATCCGCGACACGATCGGCACGGGCCTGTACTTTGGAATTTATGAGACTGTCAAGCAGGTCGCCGCCAACCAGATTGGCCAGGAGAAGTCGTTTGGAGGAGGTCCCATGATTGCGGGAGCTGTCTGTAGCACCATTCCCTGGTTCTGCGTGAGTTCCAACTGATCCTCACGGGGACTTGCCGCTTACTATCCGCAGACTTACCCTCTTGACACTCGCAAGACTCGTGCGCAGAGTGTTCTCCTTGGAAAAACCAGCGAGATCGGCGAGGCGTCTGCTGCGGTTGCCAAGTCGTCGATGTACAGGGGACTGTCCATCATCCTCCTGCGCACTGCGGTCAACAATATCGTCCTTCTAAGCCTTTATGAATACATCACGGCCGTGATCAAAGATTTGGAGGAGTGATTGGCGGGTGATTTGTGTTGGTGTCTTGCAAGGTGTTGGAATGGCGGATACAGTGTTTGTTGGGCATGGATATTAAGGAGACTGGAAGCAGCAGGATGAATTCGAGGACATTCACGTACATAGCAGCATTTCAGCAAATAAGACAGGCTACTCGATATGTATATGTTCAGTCAGGTGACCTCGATGCCTCAGGCTGCTTAAACGTCATTTCTTTGTCAGCATCTCCAACAAACCTCGACTCTTCTTCTCGACACTCCCGCTCTACAATGGCATCGTACGTCCTTGTATCCACGTTTTGAGTCGCTCTGCTAACTGTCTATCCCAGCAATATCCTCCAGGTGCCTTTTCGCCGCTCCCAGACATTGTCCCTGTCCGATGCCATCACCCAGTATATCTCCTCCAAATATGACCAGCATCCTGACATGTTCGCGGACGATCTTATGATCATCGATCGCCTGCGGAATGAAGCCATCAACGTCCAGGAGCCACATGTCAGCGGAATCAGCCGGCTTGTCACGTACGCAGCCCAGCTGAAGTGGTTGGGCGGGAAGTTTCCAGTCGACGTGAGTGCGGATGCTTTAGCCGCGGAAATACAATGTTGATAGGTATATAGGTGGGGGTGGAGTTCTCCTGGTATCCGGCGCTGGGGTTCAACGTGTCGCGGCCTGGTAAGTGACATGACTGGGCAGTGGGCTTACAATGTAGCTAGCTAATAGGCCGATAGACTTGCAGAACAATCTCCGCTTCGAGCTGGCCAATATCGTCTTCAACCTGGCCGCGCTGTACTCGCAGCTCGCGTTCTCCCTCAACCGCACGGCCGCCGATGGCCTCAAGCAGGCATGCAACTACTTCTGCCAGGCTGCGGGCGTGATGGCCCATCTCCGCGCAGACATCCTCCCTGATCTCCGCTCTTCTCCGCCGGAGGATATGGACGAAATGACCATGCTCAGCTTGGAGCGGCTGCTTCTCGCGCAGGCGCAGGAATGTTTCTGGCAGAAGGCCGTTAAGGATGAGCTGAAGGATGTGTCGATTGCGCGGTTGGCGGCCAAGGTGTGCGATTTCTACGCCGAGGCCGGGGACCACGCAGTGAGGTCGAACGCGATCAGCCCGGAATGGATCCATCATATGGCGGCGAAGCACCACCATTTTGCCGCGGCGGCGCAGTATCGCCAGTCGCTGGACTGTCTGGAAAAGCGCAAGTACGGTGAGGAGGTTGCACGGTTGCGGGACAGTACAGCCTGCGCCAATGAGGCCTTGAAGGAGTCTCGCTGGATTAACCGCGTTGTCTTGGGGGATTTGAACGGACTGAAGTCCCGGGTCACGGAAGACCTGAAGCGCGCCGAGAAGGACAACGACGTCATCTACCTCAACCCCGTTCCGCCGAAGTCGGAGCTGAAGACGATCGACCGTGCGAGCATGGTTGCCGCAAAGGCTCCGTCGCAGGTTACCGATGCGATTTCCATGCTTGGTGTTAATGGACCGCTTGGCCAGCCGCTGTTTTCGAAGCTGGTGCCGTACGCCGTCCATGTCGCGGCGAGTATCTACTCAGACCGGCGGCATCGATTGGTTAATGAGAGGATTATCGGGGGACTGGAGTCCATGACGGATAAGCTGAGAGAGTAAGTCTACCAATACGGGCGAGACTCTGGCTTACAAGAACAGTATGCTATCTTCTTTGAACCTACCTGGCTCACTACAAGCTCTCGAGAAACCATTGGGACTTCCACCGATGCTTATTTCCCATGCGGAAGATATGCGCCAGCAAGATGGGCTAAATCGTCTGCGAAGATCCCTTGAAGACACAGCCAAGGTCAAAGCTAACGATCAGGCGGTATACCGGGAGGGAGTTGAGATTCTTGGAGCAGAAAAGGCGGAAGACGACGCCGCGCGCATGAAGTACGGAACAGATCGATGGTCCCGCGAACCGTCCGACTCGGCGGCACGCAAGGTCTACACGTCGTCGAACGAGATCAATGGCTACTTTACGTCGGCGCAGAGCAGCGACAACCTTGTCGAGCAAAAACTAAGAGACTCAGAGGCTGTCTTCAGGGTACTGACCGGCACGAATCGCGATTTGGAGTCGTACGTTCCCAGCAGCCGACGGGCGGTGATTACGCCCGAGGTGGAGCGGGCGTCTCTTCAGCTGCGCAGCTGTTTAAACGAAGTCAGTAGGATGGAGAATCGGCGGAAGCGGCGGATACAGAGTTTGAAAGACAAGGCCAAGTCTGACGATATCAGTAAGTATACCGGGCCTGGTCAAGACGGGAGGCTAACGTCGCAGCGCCCGCGCTCATAAAACAAAGTGCGCGTCTGGAGCGGGAGTTTCCGATGCAGGTGATCCAGGCAAGCCAGTTTGAAGACCTGTTTGAAGAGCAGCTGCGTCTGTATGACATGGACCAGAACATGGTGACGCAGGAGCAGCAGGAGCAGGACCATGTCGCAGTGCAGGTGCGCGAGGCCAACGGGGATTTCACACGGGCCAACCGGGGCGACGCGTCGACCAAGGAGCGGGAGAAAGCGCTGCAGGAGCTTGAGAACGGGTATCTCAAATACAAGGAGATCATGTCCAACATCGAGGTAGGGCGGAAGTTCTACAACGACCTTGCGCGGATAGTGGGGCGCTTCCGCGATGACTGCAAGGGGTTTGTGCACCAGCGGAGGATGGAAGCGAGTCAGATAGAAGGGTGCGTGTTTGTTCATTATCTGCGGCAGTCTGCTAATTGGTGAGACAGGGAGATCTCCAGCGCCGCAGCAATGGCTTCTTTGACTATTTCTCAACCGCAACTGCGCCAGCCCGAGCCGCGTCCGCTACCGACGCCTCCTGTTCAACAGCAATGGCAGCCGCAGCCGCAGCCGCAGCCGCAGCCCGAACCGCGACATTCCCCCCGGCCGTCGGCGACCGGAGAGCCACTGACGGCGCCGCAGCCGACGCGGGCGCCAGTCGCACCGCCGCCTGTTCCTACGCCTGGGATGTGGTCGCCGGAGATGGGAATCCGGTTTGGCGGAGGAGGGAGCAGTAGACCGGGGGTATGGGATGCAAGCAAGGGAGTACGATTCTCATGATAGTACAGTATGTATAAGGGTATATCTACAATCCACAATGAACACACAAGTCTATCAAGCAACACGCCCCATAACAGCCTCGGCCTCGGCAGCCAATTCCCTAGAAGCAACACTCAGATCCTCGCGATGACTCATGAAGAGAAACCTCCTCTTCCAGAACTGCCAGCGCTCCCAGACGTTACCACCACCACGTTTATCCTCTGCTCCCTCTCCTTCCCGCAAAAACCCCCAAATCTCCTCGCCCATAACAACCATCCAAACCCCCGCCCCAGCCAGCAGCACATCCAGCCTCTCCTCGGGCTCCTGCCTCATCTCGAGAGCCTCTCTGGCATTCGCAATGCCCAGATCCTGCAGCCCCGGAACGAGAAGCCCGTCTTTGGTCGCGCGCGCCAGGAAGGCGTTTAGGTTTGTCCATTGGGCGGCGGCGTGCCAGCCGCGGGGTCTGTCGAAGAAGAGGGCGCGGGCTGTTTCATTGAGGAGAGGGAGGGAGATGGTGGTGGTGGTGGGAGGGGTGCATGGGTTGGACGAATTCGCTAACCCGTCGGTATCGGAAACCGATTTCAGGCCGTGCAGGAGCGTCAGGAGGGCGGATTGTTCGGGGGAGTCGAGCGGGTGGAGGGCTGCGGTTTGAAGGAGGCTCGCCAGAGGGTTTTTAGGGCGTCGCGGTGGGCTTCTTCTGTAGTTTACCATGATTAGCATTGGAATCTTCGAAGCTGTTGGACAGGGGTGAGTTACCATTGTGTAGGTAGGATTCGGCAATTGGGGCAGTTAGAGAGTCAATTGTGGCTCTGAGAGTGAGGGACGACGACAGGTAGGAGCGGATTGTTGCGGAGGAGTCTGGGAGTGGCATTTCGGGGTGTTGAGTAGGAGGAGGAATAGTCTGGGAGTAGGAGTAAAGTAAACTAGTAGTCGAGAGAGAAGATCAACCGGGAAGTTGTATGACGTAGTGGACTGATAGAATTGTCTCTTATCTTATCTTATCTACCTATCTATCTATCTATCAGATCTTCCAAGATCCCTCATCTACAGGTAGAAGTCAGGCACGAACTATGGTGATTCTGCATATGAAGCTTGCTATCGGGTTATCTCGCCATACAAGGCATACCAGCCTCTGGCAATTTCCCAAAAGCGGTATAATGACTGGCTCTCTTCCCACCGAATCTCGATCTAGTAGGGCATTTGTAAGAACCCCCATCCACTTCGGCCCCGAACTCGACGATGGACAAGTCGACGAGGACCAGCGGCGAGCAAGCGAGGGCGAGCAGACCGCGCGTGCGGGTTGCGCTTGAGCCCTCGCCCTCCCCCTCCTCCTCGAACAGGAAGAGGAGCATCGTGGTCAGAACGGCCGAGCCCAGCGCTGCGAGGGCCGAGCTGCACAAACACGCTTCGGAGACCTGCGCCAGAGATAACTTAACCCAGTGCCGGCGATAAATACTTGAATCTTAAGGCGTGCTATATGACACTGGAAAACAGGGAATGAGCAGAATCTACGACCTTCTAAAACAACATGGATCAGTTGATAGGGCTAGAACTGTTGCCGATTTGAAACAAGGGAATATACCGATACTACTGTCAAATTCCATAGAACCAGGCTGGAGACCGATTCAATAAAACGAACGCCTCCAGCGCAAGGGTCTGCTTATGGGCTGTATCGTCGGTCGTTGTTGATATGTGCCGGGGTCACATATATTTGGTCAAGTCCGTATTAATCCTCTATCTACTCCTTTCCGCAGCATCCTGCCTCCGCTTCCAACCCCCAAAAGAAATCTAACTCGCTCGGTCCCCCCTGCGAAGTCTCATCCTCCGCTAACCGCCCCAGCACGCTCATAAACGGGTCTCTCTCCGATGCCGTGCTGTCCGCCCTTCCTCCTGTCGTGTGCGATCCGCTCCCCTGCGACTGCGCATCCGGCGTCAACGCAGGCACAGTCGTCGAGTCAAGAGATGAGACGCCTTGCGGGTTAGTCGTCCGAGTGGGTGCTCTATTGTTCAAGGCAGATTCAGATGGAAATGACGGCGGAGAGAAGCCCACGACCGAGGGCGAGAGGCTAGTTGTTGGTTCTGCGACGATTGGAGAGCCGGACTTGTCAGCTGAAATGGGGAAGGGTGTGGATAGTTGGGGGATTGAAGGTTGAAGTTGAACGCTGGGGATGATTTCCTCCCCGAGGCTTTCCCAGTATGGGATGGTAGCGATGATGGCGTTTGCGGAAACTGGCCAGCCAAATACGGTGAACCGATCGATCGGTACAAGTCCTGCCGATCGGCAAAACGCATTAAAGGACTGGTCCCGTCAATAACTGCATGGAAACTCGACCGAATGCTCGCACCTGTCGCCAGACTCCGGCATGTCTACCAGCATGACATGGCCACCATCCGCCGTCATCCCTGGATACCGGTCCAGAAAGTCCTCCAGATGAAAAACCGGCGAGAACCGCATCGGACTACTGTCCAAGTTCCGCACCAGTTCTTCATGGCACGTATATATCATCTGCACAGTCTGTCTCTGGTGCTGGATGCCCGTCCAGTAGTTCCGCAGCCATGACAGCTGGTGCATCTCCCGGGCCAGGAGCTCGGCGCTGGACGAGATGGTCTCTCCTTCATGTCCCTTGTAATGGACCCCGTGTACATGCACCGTGCCTGCGGTGCTCACGCAGAAGCCAACAAAATCCGGCCACTCAACCAGAGGCGAATTCCTCCCCAGCTCGACAAGCTCGGCGATAGCGTTCGAATGTGAGAAGCACAGGTTTGTGGCCTCCACCTGCCATGATTGATGCTGTCCCGCGCCGTGCAGATCAGCCAAGTCAATCGGCAGGAATTGCCGGTAGATCAGGCAGTGGACGAGATGGTAGATCAGCTTGCCAAGGAGAAGAATTGTGCTTTCCGGACGCCCGAGCAAGGTTTCGATAGAGGCGAACACATCCCGCGTGCCCGTTGCCCAGATGTCAAGCTCCTGCCGGATTTTGGACAGACTTGAATGGGCATGCCAGGGAAAATGGGAATCTCCCTTTACGCCCCCTGCGGCCAGGTATCGATTGGTGATACCGAGGATCCGGGTGATGTCGACCAACAGAGCCGCTGCCCCTTGGTTACTTCGGCGCAGGCCAGGGGAGAACTGGACGTTGGGCCCTGCATCGTTGAAAATTTCGCCCTCCACTGTGAGACCACTGGCATCGGGAGCCCAGGATGGAAGACGCAGAACGATACAGTTATCCGGGATGAGGCAGGGCCGCTTTGATCCGCTTGTAATAAACCGATCCATCAGATAGGCGGACCAGAACAGCCGGCGCCGCGCCTCCTTTTCGGCTGGAGAAATATTGGTTGACGACGGAACCTCGCGGTACAGGCCCAAGGCGACCAACGTAGGCACGCAGCTCGCTGAGACGTCAGTTATGATCGGCACGGGCGGAGCGCCATACCGAATGTCATATACGCCTTTTTCCCGAGATTGTGAGCAAAGAAAGTTTGCGACAGTAGGAGTAGGGCCTGGAGTCCCTCGATTGAAGGACGGTCAACATCGACCATGCATCGGGCTTGCAGTGCATATTCCAGACCCATGCGCAGGGATTGGTCTGGCGTGCCTACAAAACTGGTATACCTAGGACAGATTAGTCAAGGAAGCGCGGATACTGGCATACCAACCTAGCAGTAAGGGCGTGGATGGCCATCGACAAGAAAACGGGTAGTTGGCCCATATGATATCTCTGTCGCGTTGACGCCTCGTCCAGGATAAAGAAGGGCTTGCCGTGTAGCCGAGAAAAATAGGAGTCCAGGACAGTATCAGGGAGACCCATGTGCGGTGGTGATGGCTGCTGTTGGGGGACGGGAGGCACTCCAGACCGGGGGGTCGACAGATGCTGCTGCGAGTTTGTAGGCCACACAGAAAAGGACGAGCCGATAGCGTGTCCGGGCGAATTGACAGCATCTGGCCGCGGCGACTCAGCATCTATTTTCTTGACCGGCGAAGTGGGAGAGACAGGGCTGTTGTCATCGTGCAGGCGCTTTTCCAGGCCATCCACGCGTTTCACGAGGGTTTGCAGCACGTCGGTTTTGGGACCTCGTTTTTTGGGGACGGCATCTACACGGTCAGGGCGATACCGGTACACGGAGGAGTAGATTACCATAGACGCAAGGACACTGGAACACCTTGCAGGCTTCACAGCTCGGGCGCAACCGATTGCATTTGATCTAGCGGGTCGATTAGGATTTGACACAGCAAAGCTAGTAGCACAAAACAAACCTTTCTCTTGCGGCAGGATTTACAGTTCATGGACTCGCGCGGCTCGAGACTCACGCGGCGGGGAGTGATGCGGGTGATGCCGACCTGGGGACGAGACATATCGCATAGACTAAGAGACTGACAACAGAGGCCAGCTCATGACGATGTCCAGAAAAAGACAGGATCAGAAACAGCTTCTGGGGGAGGGGGGCAGGAGGACAAAAGAGAGGACAAGAGGCTAAAACGGGATAAAGAAAGAGTGCCGCCGGAGCAGCTGCTGGATCGGGAAGCGGGGATGCATCCATGTTCTGCAGCTAGAGGCCGTTAGTCCGAGTCAATTGAGGGCGATGAAGAGAGGAAGCAAGCTGGAGACGGCAAACTAGGGCGTCGGGAGAGAAGAGAGCGAGAGAGAGCCGACTATCAACACAAATTAATAAATACGGCTTGGCAGCGGGGCCCCCGGATTTCCTGATCGGGCCAGCCCGCAGCTCCGTGCCAAATCGGGCTTAGTCACCCCGCATTGCCGAGGCATCGCCGCCCTCCCCCCGCGCCGAGCATCTACAACTCTGCACATACTCATACTAACCTGTACAAGAGTGCGCAGCCTGCCGTACGTACACACCATGCACCTCCGCCCCGAATACGCCGAGCCCGACCTCGCCGCACTCCACGCCTTCATCCGCTCCAACCCGCTCGGCGTTCTGACCACCGGCCTGCCCTCCGCGAACCACCCGTTCCTGCAGAACACGCACATCCCCTGGGTCCTGGACGAGCCCGAGACAGACCCGAGCCCGAACGAGCTCAACAACAATAATAATGACCGCAAGCTCGGCGTCCTGCGCGGGCACATAGCGCGCCAGAACCCGCAGACGAAGGCCATGATCGAAAACATCTCCTCCTCCTCCTCCGAAGAAGAAGAACCGGTGCTCCCCTCGCAGATCCTCCTCCTCTTCACCAGCCCCGTCGCCCACTACGTCACGCCCAAGTACTACACGGCCACGAAACCCGTCGCCGGCAAAGTCGCCCCGACCTGGAACTACGCCGCGGTGCAGGTCTACGGCCGCGCGCGGGTGTTCTATGACGCGGCGGACCCGGAGACGGATGCGTTTCTGTCGGCGCAGTTGAGGGATTTGGCGCGGTTTACGGAGGAGGATGTTATGGGGTTCACTGGTGGGGAGAAGGAGGAGCCGTGGACGGTGGACGAGGCGCCGGAGAGGTATATCGCTTTGCTGAAGAAGAATATTGTCGGGATCCGCGTGGAGATTGAGTCGATCGAGGGCAAGTTTAAGATGAGTCAGGAGCGGCCGATTGGGGATCGGGACGGTGTTGTTGCTGGGTTTCAGGGGCTGGGGACGCAGGTTGGGGATGAAATGGCCGAGTTGGTAAGTGAAAGGGGGCGGTTGAGGGATCAAGGGCGATGATCGGGGTTCAAAGCGTATGTGTATATAGTATGTTACCTGTAGATAGAGCAGACATCCCGACGCATGGGAAATTCATATTTCAAGCTGGGACCGAGCAGGAGTGTGAATTGGCATCGCGAAGAATCCAACACTGAGGGATTTGGAGTTGAAGAGGAAGAGCGAGATTTAAAGAGCGGATTTCCCCCGGTGCCCTGAGTTTCCGCCCAGACGGGCTGTTACTATACATACACACACTGCCTATCTCGGTAACACCAAACGCAGCAGCAATACCATGCAGAGCCCGTACAATTCCATGCTACACGTAACCGCAATCAATATAACATTCGGCCAATTGAAGGGGTATAACAGCACTCGGCACATAACCAAATCAACATGCAATTAGAAACAAACACAGATGCGCCTGAAGATCCATGGCTGATAACAGAACATATCCCTCCCGGCGACTCGCAAATAGAGTGCATTTTTCAGACCGCTGAACATGAAATTGTCGAAGTCGATAAATAGCAGACATGTCGGCAGTTGCTCGTCTCGAAACGCTGGATATCTCGGTAAACGATGGTAGATGATCACTTTGTACAAATGTCGGTTTTTGGAAAGGTTTGGTCACAATAGACAATAGGCAATGTTGAAGAGAGGCCTGAATCTTGCCGCTTGTGTCACCGATCGAAGCCGGCCGGTTCTTTACGACGGTGAGATTGAGAGCCCGTTCATAAGCTTCGGAAGCGGCTTTCGACGGGCGGTATTGGCTGCCTTCGATACCCGAGGCGCTCCGTGGATCATACGCGGTTCTTTCATCAAACTGGTATCCAGCTTTGCCGGTGCTGTACATGCCATCCCACCGTTAGCCAGGCTGGACGCGGCAAGTCCGCCGAACGACTTACCTCGTGTTACAATGCGGCTGTGATCCCCAGACAGATTCTGTTGGCTCTTGCTGCTTGGTACAAATGTTGCACTCGCCGTCCGCCACAGGTGGTTCGAGGTGTCGGACATAAAGTCTGTCGTATGCCGGCCAGAGAAGAGCGATGATCGACCACGGTTCCGCTTCGAGAGCACTATCTCGTCAAATAGCGCCATCCTCGGATCCTTGGCCTTAGGGTTCGTCCTCTCCCGTTCGCTGATAAACTCGTTGAATCCTAGCCTGTGTGAGCGGCTAAAAATATGCAAATGGCGCTAGACTCGGCCTACCTTGTGTTTGCTGCAGCACAGCGACATATTCGGCGTGTTCGTGCGGCAGACTCTTCAGGAAAGCATCCATGTTGAAGCTGTACGTCAATCCCGCCTTTTTCTTGTCGCCGCTGGCAGGTTGGAGGAACTTCTTGTACGTATAGAGCAAGCTAGCAAAGCATCGCACGAATGCTGCCCGTATTTGCTCTGGGTAAAATGCAGCAGGACACACCACGCAGATCTGGAGAGCACATCGGTTGTGCACTGTAGTCTTACAGGCGGTGCATTTGTACATGCCTTCTTCAGCCCGTTCATCACACACGCCGCAGACAGCCTTTTCGTCAAATGGTTGTACCTTCAGGCAATGCCCCTCAACCAGGCAAGTGCCTTCGGAGTTGTGTATCGGCTGTGTGCTTGCCGTTGGAACAATTGTCGACGCGGCCACGGTCGATTGAGCGTACACAGAGGGCGCATACGTCGAGCCAGAACTGTGATCGGCGTTCAACGTGGTGACCGAAAGGTTGGGTGCATGGCCAAGGAAGGGAGCGCTGGGCCGCCTGGGGATGCCTTGGCTTAGCCCAAACGAGGAGCTTCGTCGGGATGCTGCATCGAAGTGGCCAGAGCGCTTCTCGCGCAACGACGCTTGGATCGCCAGGCCAGACTCATTTCGAGATCCAGGATTCGTCGGGACGGGAGGAAATTGGCCGGACGTTGGCGAACTGTCCCTGGGCGACGGCGGAGACCCAGCCTTCGACATCGACCCAGTACCAGGCCTATCAAACCCCTTGGATGAGTGTCCTCTAGACGCAGCATGCTCATTCCGCGCATGCAAGTAAGCGTTCAATATCGGAGGTTGGAACGTTCCCGCAGGGACCGAGCTCTGACCGAAAGCACTAGAGTTCTGGCCAGCATATTTTGCTAGTTGCGTCGGCTGAGCCCGGGAACAGAAAATCGACGGATTTTCCGACATGAACGAGTCGTCTGGGAATGTCTCGACAGCGTACGCCGGCGGTCCGGTTGGCACACCGAAGCGAGAGTGATGGGGAGCCGCCAATTGGAGAAGTGACAGCAGCTTCCTGCGCTGGTGGCGTGGGAGGGGAGTTGGGCGAACGGTGCTTTCGATCATGTCCGAATCGAGGTCCACCAGGACGAAATCGTCTGACGGCAATTCGACCTTCTCGTATCTACGCTCGATGCCAACAATGTAAGGGCAAGGTGCTTCGATGGCCTGTACCAACCGCGCAGGAAGAACGGGGATAAGCACGCCTGCCCACTGGATCGGAAACAGGAGATCAACCAGAGCCCTGGTTGCTAGATACAGCATCGACGTATGGGAAGAAAGAAAAATGATGCGCGATTCCGTAAGAGCGTACTGTGAATTGTCAGCATGTCCATATAATGTATCGGCATCTCCAGCACAGGCTTACCTCGAAAAGGATAATGATGTTCGGCAAAGACATTGTCCGGAACAGCGCATAAAGATCTGTCTGGTAGCAAGTCAGTTAGAAATTCAAGTATCTCAACGCGAGCACGTACATTTCGAGAACCCGGGAGCTCGTTCACCGCTTCCTTCCGAGCAAAAAGGCGCAGTTCCCTGACTGCAAGTTCGACCTGCGTCTTGGAGGAGTTGGGGCTAAACGCCTCTGTGCAGAGATTCATCACATATCGTTCCAACGGCTGCCAGATCCCGACCCGCGGGGAACTCGGAGGCACCCGCTGAACAGCACCGTCAGTCATGGGGACAATAACCGCCTTCAGCCATTCTTTCCAGAAGCTCGTCATGTTCTCCTCCCGTCCCAGGATACCGTAGGCGCGCGGAATCCAGAATCCAGTGTCTCCGTCTGTCAGCCCTTCGATCTTCGACGCCGCACCATGGCGGACCGGGCGTAAGAGGTCGGTCATCAGCCCAATCTTCTCTTCTACGGCACTGATCTCATCCTCCAACTGTTCTCTCGAATCAGAGCCTGAGGGCACGGTTGGAAGCTCGGCCAAGAGTCTGGAGAGCTTGGCCCGTTCGGACGCGAGTCGCTCCCCTAGACTGGCGGCCAATTCTCGCTCCTCATCCGTCATGTTATCTTTCCGCCATTCTTCACACCGCTTCTCCAGTTCTTCAGCAGCCTGCGGGTTGAGCGGAATCCATATGATAACATTGATGGCATGCAATCTCGAGCCGTTATCGGTCGTCATGGTGAATCCATGCCAGGTTGAACGAGGCCTTTGATCGGACGAGACAATGTTGATATCTTTGGGGAAGGCGAACATAGGAACATAGTCCGGAAAGTTCCCCCGCTGTTTCATTTCGTCGGACATTCCCCTGGTTGGATATCGGTCGAGCAAAACCGGTTCAAATCTCCGTTTTAAAGGATGCATAGTGGGGGACATCTCCAGCGGCTGCGGGACGGGAATGACAGAGTTGTAATTGCTGAGACGTCTTGAGGTTCGAATCGACGCTACAAACACGGTCAGTACAACTAAGATGGTAGACCTAATTGTGTCTCACTCACCCTGGCGAGCAACCGAGGGCTGTCTCTTCATGCTATTCATGTCTTTAAACGCCATATGCCTGCGCACGCTCCCGATACCTGATCGGAGCAAGCTGGAAGGTTGCGACTGATTTTCATCGGAAATCTTCTGGGTGCGTAGTCTAGACCTGGGGCGCGAAGAAGAGGTGATGGCTCCGGCGCTGAGACTCAAGTCAGAAAGGAAAGAATCTCGCTCGGAAGCAAACTTCAGCAACGCTTCGTCGAAATCAAAGTCTTCTAGGAACGACGAGCCTCTGGGCGACTGGGAGGGACCCTTGATGGTGACGCTGCTGCGGTTGCTCTGAGTGCCGTTGCCATTGCCGTTGGCACTGGGATCGAAATCTCCCGAGCGTACAGACATTCGCTGAAAAGAAGCGCGCGCTCTGGCCGACGAAGCCGGTCGGCTGAAGCCATCCAAGCGAGGGTCGTGGGCGTCCTCGGCGACGGCATCTTCCTCGATAGTGTCTGAGACGGCGGGGCCAGGAGAAGTAGCGCCGTTTGCTCTGTATTCATCCCCTAGTTTCCGGAAAGTATCCAAGACCTCTGACCCATCGACACCAGCGATCCAGAAGTGATCCGCCAGAGGGGTGGTGGGCGGCTCCGATGAAGAGGACATCGTTGAACTCGTCGAACTGCAGGCCGTTCACCGCAGAGCTGGGTAATCAAGCGAGACCGTGTGCCAATTCGTCGTCAACGCATGAAGCGAACCGATCTAACTTTCTGCCCGCATCAATCGTGTGGTTTCAGAGCTCCAGGGTTCGCGATGGGCCGACAGAACGAATGCAGTTGACCAAGGGGGGTGGGCATAAGTCCGGGCCGTGGTTTCGTCGTAGGACTGGCGATTTCGCACGAGCTGAGTGTATTCAGGAGACCAGAATGGGAGAGGGAAAATCGCAGACAATCGGCTCCGATACACACAGCGGGAGAATGTGAACGTGGGGGCAATTTGTGGCTCAGGCTGAGCGGGAGGCTGTTACGACAGAGTGGAACCGGGATTTGAGAGGGATCCTGAAGACACGAGGGGATTAGAGGACATAACAAGAGACGATGGGAGAGGAGGGTAGAGGAGGGAGGGTGAAGAAGAAGAGAAGAGAAGCGAGCGGAAGAGAGAGCACGAGCAGCCAACCCGGCCCCCTCTTCCACTTCTCTCTCACTCTCTCTCTCCCTCCCTCTCTCCTCCGTCTCTCCCTCTCCACTGCGCACACGCACTTCCTCCTATGGCACTGATTGACTTACCCACCTACTGCTAATATCTCAACGACCTCCTCGATGCGAACGTTGAGGCCTGGAATCATGAAAAAATACAGACAAAAGCCAAGTACACACACACTGCTGCAGTGGCTGGCTGCCAGGCGGATATCGCACGCAGAAATTGACAGTCTAAAACAAAATGGAGACAGCCCATGCGACAACTACGTCTGTAAGCTACTGCACTTTGCCGATACAAGCAAGCATCGCGTCGCATCGCATCCGCAGGTGGTACTATGGTATCCCCCACGGTCAACCACGGTCGCTCTCCCCTGGCGCGCATCGGAGAAACCCATCCCATGAACAGAGGCCCTGTTCCATGGGACAATTGATAAACCACTGCAAAGGATGCTCGGGGCTGTGGGCCCGCTTCCCCGAGTTGTATTGTGCGTGACGTTAGGATCATACCCTGACTCCATGCGCGGCCGCCGTCGATCAATGATATTGCGAGCTTCCTCCTGTCGAGTGGGAGTTGTCTCTCTCTCTCTTGGCCGCCGTCGGTCGTGCTCTCTGTTGGCGAAACGGCAAAAGCACTGCCCACGACTCAGGGGTGGGCTTCATTGGACACTGTGCAAAGACGAGAACTAGAGTGTGGATCTCCCTGCCCTCGTCTCTTCTCCAGGCTCCAGCCGATCATCCACGTTGTAAAAAGGGGACAAAACTCGAATAAAGACCTCATCCCGACTTCGCACGTCCCGGCGCCGTACAACTGCCGAACTGGTACCCAACTGTCATCCCTGCTAGCTCCATTCCGAATCTTTGGCCTGCAGGAACAAGGAACTACTGTTCTCCTCCAAAAAATGAAGAAACCGTACGTAGCATACTGACTCCATGCACGATGTGTCAATCCCCTGTAGTTAGGAGTATACATTAATCTCGACTTACGGACTCACAGTCGAACTGCCTCTTGCATTTCGCAGATCGTTCATCTACCTACTACTAGTGACAAATACCTATGCTAGTTTTAGTCTGAAACACCTACTCAGTATTAGCCAGTCTAACTCTGCCGAACCATTGCAGTACGTACATCCAAGTCGAGTCATGTATCTCGCCCATCACAAGCACGGCCCTGTTTGCAGTCGACTCTGACAGCAAACGGCCATATGTTAAACATCCGAGGTTTGTTTGTATACAACCTGAATCTAGCCTCAAGTTCGCCTAGGCTCAGGCGATATTGCTATACAGGATAATCTTGCATGTACTCCCTCCAGTCTATTCCTGTTTCAAGTGTAGTATGCCGCCAAGGCCTTTGCATCGTTACCATCATAAGCCATAACCCATCGAGTTTCCTGGAGTTTCACGTTCGCTTCCGCGTCAGAAGGTTTCCGGTGGTCAGGAACCCTCGGCCGCCCATAGTGCCTCGCCACTCGATCGATAGCTGGCCAAGTGCTGCTCGGCCATCGCGTTTCATGTCTTTCTGGAGGGTTTTCAGGCCGTCTTGCTGGTCCTTTTCTTGTTCGACCAGAAATGCAACCTGGAGGACGTCTCGGGCGTTCAGAGTCGGTGATTCTACATCCGATGCACCAGGTCTCTCAAGATCCCAGTTCAACGAGATGGACTTGAACGGAGACTTTGGATTTAATCGCGTTTGCTGCGCAAGATTAGCCGATTTATCAGAGCATCCGCTTGATCTAATACCCACCTTTACGACAACGGGCCCATCACCAACATTCTCGAGCTGCGCTTCGAGAGCAAAGCGAAGAAGCCGCACTCGCCCATACGGCCCTAAAGACTTATCTTCCACCTCCAGCGGAGACAACTCGGATGCTTTCGTTCTGACGCTGAGGCACGGTTGGGCAACAAACTGGTAGAGTTTCCGGAAGGTTCTCACTCGCCCACTCGACGCTTGAGAGTCATCGCCAATCAACGTCTCTGTGTAGCTGACGCTCACTGCCAGAATATGGTTTCCCTCTTCCTTTAGGTCAAACCGGACAATTTTCTGCAAGGATTGTCCTCTCTGCAGGCCGTCTGCCTGCGCGATATCATCCGCCGGCTCTAATTCCAACGACGCCACCTGCGATGGTGTCTGCATTTCGGCGACGATGCGGACGGATGTGATAATGCGCGATGCTTCGCTTTCGGGGAGCTCATTGTTGGCGCTGAGAGTGCAGGAAAAGGTTTCGCCGACGTATGTAGAACCAAACGCAGGAGGGAGCGTAAACTGCTCGAATGATTAGCCGTCAATGATCATAGCAATAGCCTCCCCTGCTGCATACATTGGGACTGAGAATGAACTGGTCATCTGTGCTCGCTGAGGGGTAGCTTAATGACGCTTGAGTCGAGATCTTCGAATTGGCTGTGGGGAGAGGATATTGATATGATAAGGATGGTCGCGAGAGTCTATAGTAGTCAGGGTCATGAACTATATTTCGAGGCATCTCTGGCCTTACCGTAATACTGGACTCCATCAGCTGAGCTGCTTCACAAGTTCTCCATGTAATCGTACCTTTGAGAGACACTGCATGAGGCTCTTTTGGGCCATCAGCAGCTGAATGGGCACGAGCGCGTGCCATGGATCAGTGCGTAACTGGGTATCGCGGATACTGGCTGGAGAGGGAAGATGCGATGTCATATCGGCTGTTATCAGTTCAAGCTCGGCGTCAAACGCTGCAAACGCTGCAAACAAGCAAGCAAACCTCCGCAACACTTCAACTGGATATCCTTTTCCCTTCCCGTCATCCCCAGCCCGTCTGTTATTTGACGGATTTCGTTCTCTATCTGCTTCGCAATGTTGAATTTCGACTGATATTGTGCGCTCCCTGTTTATGCCATCCTTAATACGCTCTTCGCAAAACACCGCGCTGCAGCACCGTTGGTTCTGGTACAACGCCACCTCGGCTGCCCTTTTTATTTTGCCTGGCTTATCTCTTCGCGTTCTCCATCGACAGCCCTGGAACGTACTCAGCATGTCGACTATAAAATCAGTTCCCTCGTCCCGCCTGGCGATGGGCTCAGACCAAGCGACTGCACGGCGAGCTGGAAAGGCGTCGAGAAAGCGAGTTGCAGACGAAGCAAAAGCAAACGCCCCGGTCAAATCCGCGCGCAGGAAGCGCAATAATACGCCGGTCGAATTAATTGACCTGACAGACGAGGGGATCGCCGCACCTCCCGCAAAGAAGCCGAAAAGTGCCAAAAAGACGAAGACTTCAGACGAGCCGGCTCCTGAGCGCCGGGCTAGGGTTTTTCGAAATCACCCGCCGAAGACTTATCTGGACAGAGTAGCACGTGCGAGAAGCCAGAGGTCAGGTCTTCCGTTGCCTATGGTCGAGCTTCCACTGACATCCGTGGTAGGATGTATGTTGTTCAGCACACTGTCGGCTCCGCTCACGATGCGCTTGAAATGAAATTCGATCTCGTCGGGACAACCGGGAATCTCTACAAGACGACTATCGGGAAGGTACCTGAGTGCGACTGTCCGGATGGCCGGAAGGGTAACCAGTGCAAGCATATATGCTATGGTATGTACCTGTATCCATAGGAAGGTTGATGTAACGTCGCCCGGCGCGGCGGTCGATGCCTGGCCCGCGATCGAAGTCGCAAAGTCGACCGCGTCCGAAGCCACGTTCTGGCCGCCGTTCACGGCCATGTGCTATGTCCTCGGCGTTCGAGACGATGTCATTTGATCTCACTGATGGTGTATTAGTGCTGGCGATAGTCCTCAAAGCCCCGGAGCATTTGCAGTACCAACTAGCTTTTCTGTCAACGGTAGGTGGCAAACGGCTATCTCTATCGTTTTCGCATCGCAGGAATATAGCTAATTGCTGCCGTCACAGGAACTCGAAGAGATTTACCAGGGATCGTCCCTCAGCCGTGAACAGCCCAAAGCCGATGACAATGATGGCAATAGGAAAGCTATCGAAGGCGACTGCCCGATTTGCTTCATGGAATTTGAGCCCGCCAACGAAGAGATTGTCTGGTGTCAAGCTGCATGCGGCAATAACATCCATAAGGCGTGTTTCGACCAGTGGGCAGCTACCCAGCGCTCGCAGGGAGTTCGCTGCGTGTACTGGTGAGTCTCATATGCGACATTCTGGAACATTGCAGCTGTTAGCTAACAGTACCTTAGTCGCTCCCCATGGCAGGCTGATACCAACAACCTGAACATGGAAAATTTCACGAAAGTGGGACGGGTTAATTACGAAGGATACGTCAATGTGGCCAGCCAGCTGGGCCTTTCGGGCGAGCGAGGTACGAGCTGTCCTAGTAGAAAATTAGCAATGGCCTTGCTGGAATGAGCGCTAACTCCTGCAGACTATTCAACCTATCATCCATTCTGGGTTGCGCAACAATTCGGTTCGCCGGTACTACAATGACGATGACGACGACGAGTTCTACGACTACGACGATTGAATCCAGGCGAGTCGAGGGCTTCTTTCTGTGTTTAGCAGAATCGGACAGGCATGGCGCTAGGATGGATATGGATACTACTGTATTAATAGATACCCAATGGCGTGGTGATAATTCATTCTCTTTTCGGACCATGTTCTTATCAGTAGTTCTATACTAGTAGACATTCGAAGCCCGTGATCCTCTCAGGTAGCAATGCTGAAGAGAGATATAAGCCTTCTGTTAAGGCTGTTGGTCATATTTATAACATCACTACCTTTCCGTTGGCATGAATGCTGATATGCAGCTGGTATAAGGGCGGGTTGTCATCCTTCGCAGATGACGACTTCTAGCCGTCCGGCCGACTTCAGTGCGTACTGTTGTACTCGTCGCACGACGCGATCATTCGTAGATCGCAAATTCCACAGAATCCGTCGAAGTATCCCCTCCACAACGAGGAACTTGAAAAAGAAGCTGCAACGCCCTGATCATGATAGACAAGGAGGAGGATAAAGATCACCCACCATCCTTGACGACGCGCTTCCCTCGATGAACCACCGCAACGCTCACTCCTTCCTCGCCAGTCATCCAGGACGGCATGCGGAGTGGATCGACGACGCCGAGTTCCGAGAGCTTGCGAATCCCACTAACCACATCAGCGCCGGAGAATGTAAGCGAAACGGAAGGCTGGCTCAGCTCGATGCTACCGTCCTCCTCGTCTTGATCTAGTCTGTCAAGCATGCGGATATCAAGACGGTCTAAAGGAGCCGAGGAGAGCGAGCCAGAAGTCCCGAAGCGAGAGTTGACGGCCACTTTTCGCCTTTTTGAGGCAGGCGAATTGGTGTCCCCATCATTCGGTTTTTTCATTGACGTGGAAAGACTTTCATTGTTCTTCGCGTCGTCCTCGTCTCCGGGTGCTCTGTCACGCTGTCTGCCCATGTATTCTTCTGGAGAGACAGTGTCTGCCGGCCGCGGATCCAGTGGACTCCCCTCTACTGCTGCGTCGGCAAAAATGCTAAATGCTCCACTTGCGGCGTTTGATCGCCCCGGTCCTCGAAGCGCTAATAGGGCTTGTAGACTCTTCGCCGTCAACGACGTTGGCTTCAATGTGTATTTCTCCTGGGCCCGGGACAGTGCTGCGGGAATAGACTCCCGCACGAGGCGCTGGAGGCTGCGGGAATCTGTAGCGACGGCACTGGTTGTGGTAGCACTAGCTTTTGGCTTGGTTGATGATATGGAAGTGTAAATAAACGGGCAGCTGTCAGGAAAAACGACATATATCACCCTCGACGAGTCGGTGAGCATTCCTGGCAAATCGCGCAAATTCTGGTAGGGGGAATCGGTCACGAGGATCCGGAGGAACGTGAGAGGCAGGGAGTTCGAGCGGACAAGATGATAATGCGCTTTGACCAGAGGGGAGATTTGCTGCTGGAGGTTGTTCAGGAATGTAGCGGTATGGACACGCGGGATCGCCGAGGAATTTTCGGTTGAATGCTCTCTGATATTGTTGTCTTGTATGCTGATTGGTACCAGCTCCATTGCCGTCCACCGCAGGCTAGATGGATGGTCATCCATGTAGCGGATATCGACCATTGCGAGCTGGCGCAGAGTGATCCCATGCCGCCAATCGCCTTCCAAGATGCGGTCAATTACTTCTCGCTTCGCACCTTTCCTATCTTGTAGATCATAGTAGACGTCCCGGACCTCGTCGACCGTTTTCGCTGGGGCGTACGGACTCGTCTCATCGTCGTCTCTGGGACCGGCATTGTCCTGGTCGAGGTACGGCAAAAATGCTTGGACGCTGCGGTGGTCCAACCATTGGAAGACAAGATCAAGCAGAGCCTGGCGGGACAGCTTTCCAAAGCTCTTGACAAGGGAAGGAGTTGTTGAGGGGAGGCGGAGACTGTTTGGGAGACTGGTGGTTGTAGGAGCACGGATAGCTTTCGGACGCGGCATGGTCGATAGAATGGTTAAAGCGAAAATGCCCTAAACCAGCGTCGGAATGGATTGCATTTCGGAGTTGCCTGGTGTTGGTTGCAGAGAACGAACTGACTTCAAAGCAGAAAGTAAACATTGATAAGGTCACATGGCGATAAGATACCGATAATTTTGATAAGCACCTTCCATCCTTGACCTGCCCTGGCTGAAACCACCAGACTCTTTCCATTTTCGACTGTAGCAATTGTTACAGTTGGTTTAGCACAGCCAAGCTGGGAATGTAAGGGATAATCAGCGGGCGGGACCATGGCCCATCTCGCCATACTCCACTGCTCTCCCCATTCCTGACAGCCTGCCAGACCAGGGGCCAGATGGTGTTTCCCCAGGCGGGGCTTACTCGTGCCTCTCATCTATAAAGGCAGGACTGTCTGTCCTGCATCGACAGCCACGACCTTCCCTTGGTCCCATCGTCGTTCTTGTTTGCCCGGCGCACGGCAGGTGCCTTAAATTCCACCATGACAGACAACCCTTATAGAAACCGGGACGGCCTCGGGTTCGAGATGCAACGGAGCGCCAACCATGGCGAACTCGCCCAATTGCAGAACCAGCTCGCCCGATGGGAGGCCGAGATCACGGGCGACAGCATATCCCAAGCCGACCACCTTAGGATTATGCCCATGCCGGCCGAGAGATACGAAGTCTACGGGTCCCCGGGACGCACCTGCCGTCCAGATGAGCCTGTCGATATTATCTGCATCATGCTCAATCGGCTAATGATCCAGGCATCGCGGCAGAACCAAGTGGATGTTATCAAGTACATCCTGGATGAGCGCCGATGGCCCGTTTCGCGCATAGCTGTGCAAAGCGCTATGGCTACATGCTCGTTTGGCGTTCTCGAGGTCTCGTTGATTGTGAACCCAGAGCATTAGATGCGTGCAGAATACCATGGACTACATACAGCAAATCGCTGCTGGTGCAGTGGGGTCGTTCGCTGGACGGTTTCGGCGGGATTATGCCTCGGTGGGAGGTTCTCTTCAATATTGCGATATGCCGTATGATCAGCTTCAATATGGACTACTACTTTGGCTGCACCCTTGAGGTCTCGGACTCCTGCATGAGCACCTTCATGGGCATTCGCTGTTTGTTTGTGAAGTTGAACTCTCGGGATCTTGTTTCCGCTCTCATGCAATCGCGAATCGCGGAACCGAAAACGGAAAGGTGATTAAACGCTGACAAATGGCACATGCGCCCTATCAGCTCCGACTCCGAGTTCGGCGCGGGAATGGGCCGGAGGCGAGTGAACAATTGCGCGTTCAGTGCAGCGCTGCTCAAGTTGGACACAGTTGGTATTGGGCATGGAAATTGTATAGTATATGTAGATGAGAGCAAATAACCAAAAGATTGAGGATTGAGGCTCTATTACTATTGTCGAGTGTTTATTGAGGGCTCGTATTCGGGACGGTAGAGTCAAAGTCCGGCGGATCATTAATCAGCGCAGCCCCGCCGGCCCGGGAAAAACCCTCCGCCTCGCCTTCTTTGTTCTCCGTCATCTTCTTTCGTCGCCCACACTCAACGCTCTTGACCTGCACTCTCCACAACAGCAAAGCCCCAAGCCCGTCGAGGCCAGGCCTCGACACACTCGCACACAATGACTGAATACAACAACGCCCGCCGGTTTCCGAACTTCTCGCAGTATCTGGATGACCTGAACACGATCCCCTCGCCATACGACCAGGCCGCCCAGCAGCAGCAGCAGCAAGACTCGTTCAACATCGACGCCGAGCTGTCCCTCTTCACGAATGCCGAGTTCTTCGATTTCGACAATTTCGGCGACCTGAGCCTGCCGACGTTCGATTCGGTCGAGGATGGCGGTTCGAAAAAGGAAGGCGGCACCAATGCCGAGCAGAAGTCGGATATGAAGTTTATGGACCTTCTCAGCGGTGAGTGCTTTGCATTGCTGTCCTAATCGGATGGATTAGTCTAACAGACTGTGTACAGCAGATGGCCTGCAGAATGGGTTTTCGTCTGACTTGAACAACCCCAACCCCGCCGCCAATACGCAGACCGCACCCGCGCAGAATCCCGCGTTCTCGTCAATCCAGCCCGCCGTTCCCAGTGTCCCAGTTAATGACAACGCGTCGCAGCCATCCGCACCGCCGGCTTCAAGCCCCACAAAAGAGCCCGAGTCGACGAGCGCGCCGAAGCGCAGGCAATCGCAGAAATCGGGCCCGGGGAGCGTGGAAGAGGCGTCGCGGGTAATCGCCGAGGAGGATAAGCGACGAAGGAACACGGCGGCCAGCGCGCGGTTCCGGGTGAAGAAGAAGCAGCGGGAGCAGTCGCTCGAGAAGACGGTCAAGGACACGTCGGCTCGAAACAACGCGCTGGAGGCGCGCGTGTCGCAGCTGGAACTCGAGAACCAGTGGCTGAAGAACCTGGTCACCGAGAAGGGCGATGGGAAGTCGGGAGAGGGCCGGAAGTCCGAGAGCGACATCGCGAATATGTTCAAGAAGTTCCTGGCGTCGCAGAAGGAGGGCGGGCAGAGTGGTTTGGAGTCGAAGAGTGGCGTTGGGACCGGGACCGCGTAACCGTTGATTTGCTTTATGTCTTATGGTATTGATTGTTTTCTTTTCTGGGTCGGACGGCGCTGGGAGGCAATATGAGATATGATCGTATATAACACGCTGAACAAAACAGGCTTATTCATTTCCTCACAACAACCACAACCCCTCGTACAACACCACTCCTAGCCCACCACTCAAACACCCACCTCGCGCCTCGAAACCTCCCCAACCCCAACC
>RAQS01000079.1:0-61461 GCA_003698115.1 Aspergillus sp. HF37
GTTGCGAGCGTGTTGTCGGTCTGCTGTTCGGCTGAGGTTTTGTGGTGGGAGAGGTTGTAGAGTGGGAGGATGCTGGATCGTGGAGAGAAGGGGAGATTGAGATTGGAAGAGGCTGGGCGAGGGAACGCGTCGCGGCGACGCGAGGAACACGAACACGTGCCCCGGGCCACTTAATATTCCCTTTTGGGATGAGTTAGGGCTTAGGGTTGGACTTTCGCGCTGAGACAGCTTCATGTCAGAAAAGACAGCTGTTTGTCTGTCCGAACACATTGTCCTGCATTTTTCCTGCTTCGCAGTTTTGTAGATAGCTTCATAAAGTCCATCCATCTCTGCCAGACTGTCCTCGCTATCTATCGGCCTGTGCCGGGGACCTGGTCAGGCATGTTACATCGGTCTGGACTGACCTGAGTTTGAGCCTAGTTAATGTAAATCAATAAAGCTATCTAGGCCTAAGCCTAAGAGAAGAGGAGAATTAGGAACAGACTACTAAACTTAGCAACGTAGCACAACGCGGTAAACACTCATGAACACCGACTTTTGACAGTCAGCCTATGGTCGTTCAGATGTTTTTATTGTCCCGTGATAATCAGGCTTGCTCTCGAGCTACCTTGCGAAGTGCATTTATAGTCGTCAAGAACAATAATGGGTCATAAGACCGCTCCAATGCCTATTATGTGCAGTGCTCTCTTCAATGGTTTACTGAGTCCTTCGGGGAAATCATCTTCTCGCAACAGTCCTTAAAGACTACTCATTCTGCTCCCACGCCAGGACCCTTTCCTTCATGTCTTCCAGTTTCCGCTGTACAAGGGATTCCATAAACTTTTTCTCCTTTGCGTCAAGTAGCTCAATTCTCTTTTCCCATGCATCCTCCGGCGCCCCAGCAGACCCGAAGAAGCGAAAATCAAGCTTCTGCCAGAAAATAGCATCGAAAGCAAAATTCTTCCGCGCTGCATAACTGACCCAGAAATCCCCGCTTCGCCAACTCTCCCACATCGGCCCAGAGAGCCTTTGACCCTCCTCCAACCGCCCAGACTGTATGAGAGCATCTTCACGCTCAACCAGCATCTTCAAGAACGTCTGGAGACGACACTCATATAATTCTGTCCAGGCCTCAATACCATCCGGCCAATACTCTGGTTGTTCGAGTAGCAGCCACCACGGCGGGGCAGCGGAGAATTCGGCCGGTGAGGCGTACGCAAACTCCCAGTCTATAACCCCAACAATTTGCAAATCCGCATTCAGAAGCACATTCGAGGGCCTAAGGTCATTGCACCAAAGCTTGAATGGCCCAGCATCATGATTCTGGGTAGATGCTGTTAGTCGGCGATCTCTGGCGAGCCTGTAAAACAGCTTCCGGGCGATATATTTGCGTTGGCAATCGATGGCTGAGTCTACCGTGTCGTTGCGTTGGTGGATTAGATGCTCGATGTGTAGCTCAGCAAGGGCGTCGAAATAAGACGAAGAGGTTTCGAAGACGATGTCTGGCAGTTTCGATCGTGGCAGAGTCCCTAACCGTACCAGCTCATTCATATGGATCGAATGAGGCCGGCATGCCACCTCGTAAGTGAAGTCGTCAATTTGTTCCAAGGATCCAATTCGAGGAAGGGATAATCTATTTAGCTGGAGTAGAATATCCGCAAATTGCCCATACAGCATTTCCAGCTTTCGATGTCAACGTTCGGGTCACGGCGTGGGCGATCTTCGATACCGAGTTGTGGCATATTCAAAGCCCTGCTCAAATTCATTTCATGATTGATACTCCATGATAATGAAGGGGCCTAGACCAAGAGGGCTCTCTTCCTTAGTGCCCCAGTGCAAAATAAAGGGCACCGGGATGGAAGTGTGGTCCTGGATGTATCGAATGGTTGCGACCTCGTTGCGAACTTTTTCTTCGGGGAACATTGTTTCGCCCGGCTTAGGAAATCGAATGATTGCAGAGCCGCCGTCCTGGAATTTCATGCGAAATAATATGTTGAAGTATCCGGCCTTGGGATCACCCAACTCCACGGGAACGCCTCTTCGGTGTGTTACAATGAATTGGCCGATCGCACGTAGCGTGCTTTCTTCAGCAAAAATCCCATCCACCCAGCTGTCTGTAATGTCTTCACTTCGTTCCCAGGCGACATCGTCAAAGTGCATGCGTGGCCTCATGTTTTGTTCCTTTCGATCGAGTTTGTTGTACAAGAAAGGCAGAAGGGTGATGTGTTTGCAATGTGTGAAGTTTTGGAATCGAAGGAGGAGGGGGACAAGGGCGCGAGGGCAATCCAAAGGAGCAAAAGCGTAGGCCGAAATAGGAATAGTCTTGGGGGAGTGGGCAAAGTACAATATTGATGAATAGCTTGAGAATGTGGTAGGTTATTTTGAAAGGTATGGAGGCACAGCGATAGGCCTATATGTGTGATATCAGTTGGTGGTGTTATCAGGTAGAGCTCTCAGTGATGTATGTAGTCATTTATCCAACCTTGCTAATCATCAATATTGTACTCTGCCCACTCCCCCGAGGTGGTCTGGGCTCAGAGCCCCGAAGATGCGAGTACTCTGGCACTGCCATAACTTGTAGGCCGGGCAGAGCAATCGTTTAGGGGGTAGCCTCCTCCTACGCTCCCCGAAGTAGTGGTTTGATACTCACTCGCCTGGGTGGCCACTTCCCAATGCGACAGCGAGGTGACAATGTTACCAGATTCTGTTGCCCGTTGGCCAGATCTGGCTCCTGCGGGACACAGTAGCATGCAATCTTAGAAGAGTCAGGTCGAGTGTTTTCCCAAAGCGGAGGACTCATAGCCTGAAAGGTGTGAACCCATCTGGGTTGCAATATCCTACACACTGCTATATATAATGCCAAAACTCAGCCGGCAGCAGGGCGGAACAACACAGGGACGATCTGGAGCCTGATAATCTGAACCCTTTGAACGCCGGCGACCTTTATTGTCTAGATACATGCCGGTCTTGCCTTCTAGCCCTAATCTATATGCTAGCTGGCCGTGTTCACCTGATAGCCAGCCAGCACTAAAGAAGAGGCCTCCATCAGCTTCAGGTTCCAATTCAGACACAGATACAGTGAGAGCTCTGAAGCCAGGGCCGTTAAGATTGTGAAGATTAAGCTTAATCTACGCATCCAAGTAGCCATCTGTATCCAACATTGACATATAAAGACATTGCTTTTCTACCCTCAGCACGCACCGCTTCACATTCCATTCGGCCTTCGCCCACCTCTCCTCTGTCTCTCGTGGTGGGCTTTGAGCACCTTCCTTGTCTCGACCAGGCTCCTCTTCCCCTTGCTCTTTCCCTTGCCCAATGTCATGAAGAAGTTCTTCTGGCGCGCCTTCTCCTTGTTGGTCGTGCTCTTGCCCTCCTGTACCTTCCGCTCCTTCCGCTTGGCAGTGGTACTCTTATGCTCAGACCGATCGGGGTTGCCCTCTCTGGCATGAGCGATTCTCTCTTCACGAGTCGCTTTGCCGGCAGACAGCGCAGCAAGGCCCTCAACCTCCTCGGCGGTGAATGGGTCGTCGCTGTGTCTGGCAGCATTGATTTTGCCTGCAGCACGTTTGGACACGGGGAATTCGGGATTGGCAGATGCTTGAGCGCGCAGTTCAGCAAGCTTAGCCAGGTCAGCCGGCGTCAGAATGCGCGTAGTCGCCAGACTGGCTGTCTTCTCGGCGCTGTCTTGCTTGTTCTCCTCCCCGTCTCCCTTCGCTTTCTTCGCGGGAGGAGCCTCCTTGTCGTCGTCCGAGTCGCTCACCTCGATGTCTCCCTCGCCCTGCACGTCGATCCAACCACCAGAATCGTCGCTGTCTTCGTCGTCCTCCAAATTCCAAGCAGCCCAGTTGGCCTCCTCGTCTTCCTCATTCTCATCCTCTGCGTCCGAAGGCAGACCTTGCTCAGCCCTCTTCTTCTTACGCTCCTGGTCCTTGTGCTTCTCCAGAAGCTCAAGGCCTTCGATTCCGCCGGATCCTTGCTCGCCAAATCGCTTCTCTTTCCGTTCTCCTGCTCGTAGACTCATGGACGCGTCCTTGCCTCGGTCACGCCTCTTGAGCATCTCTGCATTCACGTCTCTGTAGAGACTGAGGAGGCCTCTTGCGCCCATCACGACACCCTTGTCTTGGCTCTTCCTGTACATAACCAGATCCTGGAGCAACGTCTCGCCAATGGCCAGCGGCTGCCGCGCGCAGACTTCCCTGATAGCATTGAGACCAGCGGTAGCAACCTCGGATGCTGACGCTTCGGACACGAACTCGTTTGCGATCTTCTGAACCAATGGCTCGAGGGCATCCGGCGGGACCAGGTCGTGCGACGCCTGGGCCAAGGATGCCAAAAACGAGGTGACTGATGGCTGGCGCGGCATGAGATACTTCTGGAAGTAAGAGTAGAGCGGCATGATCTGTAGTTTATGTAGGCCAACAAGACGGGACACAAGCTGCAGCACCAGCAGCTTCTGCTCAAGGTTCAGTTTCGCCTTCGCACCCTGCAGGTGTTTCGAGAACAATTCCTCCGCGAAACCTTGGGGGTCATGCAAGAGATGCAGCGCAGAGAAGTTGAGGAGTTGTGGTTGGTTCTTCTTGTGGTCCTTCTTCTTCGCCGAGGACTTTGCCTTCTCCAGGGCCCGCGAGCTCTTCTTTGTCTTTTTGTTCTTGCCGTATTGGTGCTTTGCCCGCCCGATGTCGACGTCTTCTCCATCGCTGCTTTCGTCTTCTACTTCCTCCCGGTCTTTGTCACCACCAAGGAAAAACCGGACCCCACCGATAATCACCTTCTCATTATGCGATAAACTGGCCTCCTTGATGACCTCAACCGCTTTCGCATCGGTCCAGATCTGCCGCTTCCATAACTCGCGCGTGAGCTTTATAGCCCATAGACCTTTGGCTGAGGTGCGATCCGACGTGACCAAGTTGAACAGAACGGTCTGCACGGTTCTGTTGAGTTTGTGATTTGTTGTCTTGGAGTTCGCCGTGCGGAGGTCTGAGAGGATCTTTTGGAAAAGTAGCGCTCGTAGCGTTTTGCTGGGCGTCGTAACAAGGATGGGGAACAGCGTGTTAAGGAGTCTACGAGCAGTCAGCAACAGTCTGCGCAAAGAAACAAATCGCCGTACGTTGCAGAGTCCAAAAGATCCTTCTTCCGTAGGAGAACCAGACTGCCCACGATTTTCTCCCTTAACTCCGGCTCCAAGGCGAGATGGTGCTGCATCAGTATATCAATGAGCTGCTGCGGGAAATCCTTGGTGGTATCGGGATAGCAGTCGGCGACATGCGAGATGAAGTCGATCAGGTCGCGCAGAGAAATGATGCCGGTGTCTGAGGCCGACGAGGGCGCAGCCATGAAGATTTCGCGATGGCTCTCATATTGGTAATGTTGCGCGCGGAAGTCCTCGACGTACGATCTAGGGGCAAATATTAGTATACTGAAATAAACCGAATTAACACAAGGCCCAAGGATACTTACTTTGGGTCTCTCCGGATTTTGTGTTGCAAATTGGGCCTGCGCAAAGGGAGCAGTTAGAATCTTCAGTGTCGCCCGATAGCCGCAAATTCGAAGGGACGAACTTACAGGTCGGCCTCGACCTTTTCCAAGGCTCCCAATTTCCTCTTGACCATTGTGCTGAATGGGTTCTGCTGGTTGAGTTGCGAGGACTGGAAAGTGGAAGGTGCTTGGGCGGAGGTCGAACTTTTTCGGCCTATCGATAAGCGGCCACTCCACGTACACACACCACTGAACACCAGCAGACATGCCGGCTTGCTACGTTACTATGCCCTTTACTATGCTACTTTACTCTGGTCATATTCTGAAGACTTCATATCGCATCAACTACTATAGAAAAAGGCCATCCGATTCCATTTTGGATTTCTCCCTCCGTGACTGTCTTCGGTATGTACAGTCGCGCAGATGCATGCAACCCGACTGAACCCTGTTTAAACCCCCGCCACTCCAGGAACCATAAAACAAGGGACCCAACAGAGAATACGCCCACCAATATCCTCTTTACCGGTTGCTCTTGGCGACACGCTCGAGCTCGTCCTTCTTCTTGATGGCGTACGAGTTCGAGCTTCCCTTGGCGGCGTTGATCAACTCTTCGGCCAAACACTCGGCGATGGTCTTGATGTTACGGAAGGAGGCCTCGCGGGCGCCGACGGTCAAGAGAGCGATGGACTGGTTGACACGGCGGAGAGGGGACACATCAACAGCCTGGCGACGGACGGTACCGGCGGAGCCAATACGGGTGCTGTCTTCACGGGGACCGCAGTTGACAATGGCGTCAACGGCGACCTGAACGGGGTTCTGGTCGGTCATGATGTGGATCTGCGAAGAAATGGACGTCAGCAAGTTGGTCAAAGAATCGGTCTGTCGGCACGTACGATCTCGAAAGTGTGAGCCACAATGCGGACGGCCTTGAGCTTCTTGCCGTTGTTGCGGCCGTTCATCATAAGCGAGTTGGTCAGGCGCTCAATGATGGGGCACTGAGCCTTGCGGAAACGCTTGACGGCATAGCGGCCAGCGGAGTGAGGGAGGTAGACGGGAGAACGGATCTGGATGTAGTCGCTGTGCGTGGACAACCGAGTCAGCGCACTGATTCTTCAAATTGATATCGCATATGCGCCCCCGCGAAACTCTTTGGCCCTATAGCCATATACCCAAAGCAGTCGACTCAGATGCCGTATCGCAAAAATCGCAGACTGGGAACACCTACGTCAAGGAAATGTCCCTGATCTCAACATCCTCGTAGCTCCACTTGTTGAACAGCTTGACGGTGCCCTGCTCGGCCATAGCATCCTTGGGCAGAACCGGGAAGGCACCGGTGGATTCGACCTCGACTTCCCCGTGATCAGACATGATGCACCTGTTTGTCGGGGAGGGTTTCGAAAGAGGGAGGCGGACGGTGTCGGTGGGAGAGCGTTGGATGTCGACGATGGCTGGGAGTTCGCAGGGAAATTCGAGGTGCGCTCGCTTAGATTGTGGGTGGGTTAGGGCACAGCCGGGCCTATCAGGGCGCGGTGATCACGTGTATGGACACTTACCCGAACGGGCTAGTTCGGTGCCTTGCCTTCCATACTGTACAGCACAGATCAGGGCACACGACAGTTACATCTGTCTGCTCATTGGGAAGGAGTGAGATAAGCCATGTGTCTGTTTGCCAGTCGCTGTTACTAAGAGTGTACAATAATATTCCGGAATAGCTGTACTACTACGTACTGGCTCCTGAGCAAGTGTTGGCGGGATTACGAAGTATACAGCTAGCGACGAAATAGTATGCTAATAGACTAACTGACCTACAGGCTATGCATACTATACAGTCAGTCACCACAGAATGCCAGTGGCGTAGGGCTGGCTGCTTGCGCTGATGGCGCTCCTCGTCGCCCGTAGCCGGCAGGTGACGTTGTGGCTCTTCCTGCCCCAATGTTATTATTCTTCCTATCTTCGGCTCTCCCCAAGGAAAACTCTCTCGTTTTCCTCCGGCGCCTTCACGGTCAAGGATCCCATTTGAAATGCAATGATCATATCCTTGACTGCTCTTTCCCGTCATTTCTCCGCGAGAGCCCCTCCGTTTGTGGACTTCCTTCGCTTCAGTGACTATGGCCGACGATAGCTCCGAGCTCCAGTTCGCTTTGCGCCATCTCGACAGGGAATTCGAGGTATGTCACGTCTGACAATGCTGCTTCGTGTTGCTCGAGACCTTGTTCCGTTTTCTTGGCGTGCGGCTCGCGGCTAACTGGCGTCTCGCTCGACAGGACGGAGACATCACGGAAAAAGGGTGAGCGACCGTTGTTTGTCATTGGGTTGCAGTCCGATTGCAGTCCGTGGTGGGAAGACGTCGGACATGGCTGAAACCGCAATGCATTCAATTACGAATCAAATTGATAGATGGCCGTCGATGTTGCAGAAAACTGACTGTTCCGAAGTTACCAGAAGCGCCGGACGGTCCTCCTGTCGCAATTTCTGGGCCCGAATCAGGCTCTGGATATCAACGCGCCCAGTCCAAGAAGCCCATCCTCGTCCATGAACAGCTCCAACGCTCCACCGGCTTCCCTTTATGTCCGCCCGCCAACGGCTGACGCTGCGAACGCCAGTGTCCCTCCCCAGTCCGCCGCGGGTGCATATGCAAGTATCCCAGCCGCCGGATTTAGTCCAAGCATGGGCGGAGGGTCGCACGGATCGATGCAGAGTGAAGCGCAGTACTTTGAAAGGGACAGTGGGCGGCCGCAGCCGCACGATCGGATGCCGTCGTCTGGTACTTATGACTCTCTGTTCCTTCCGAGGGATCCCGTTGCCCCCGTGAGCCAAGGCGATTCTAGGAGCGCAACATTGCTGAGTCAGAATTATGCATTTAACCCCGGGGCTCAACATGAGTTTTTCGATGAGTCTCTAGGAGGTTACGAAATCCCTCCGGAGGGAGTCGCTCGCCAGCCGACGATGCTTGATTCACAAGCCTACTTCTCTGATTTTGCCGGACAACAGCACGACGACTATAGAGATAGCTACGGCGGCGGGTTTAATCGGTACTCCCAGCAGGAAGCATTTTCTCCCACCGCAGACATGGCACCACCCTTAATACCCGCGTCTGGACTCCCATACGGGCCCGCCATCGAACATCTGTTACCTCTGGAACCTCGAGATATCCCATTTACCGTATTTGACCCGCACGACAAGAATATCCCCATGTCCAGGTTTGATAACCTTCCTTCTGTTCTCCGTCACCGTGCGCGGAGACATCCGAAACAACCGGCGTACTGGGTATTGGATCAGAAAGGCAAGGAGATTGCGTCCATTACGTGGGAGAAGCTTGCCAGTCGTGCCGAGAAGGTCGCCCAGGTTATCCGTGATAAGAGCAACCTTTATCGTGGTGACCGAGTGGCTTTAATATACCGGGATTCCGAGGTTATCGATTTCGCAGTCGCTCTTATGGGCTGCTTCATTGCTGGGGTCGTGGCTGTTCCAATCAACAGTCTTGACGATTACCACAGCCTGAATTCAATTCTCACTTCGACTCAAGCCCATTTGGCCTTGACGACGGAAAACAACCTCAAGAACTTCCAGCGGGACATCACCGTCCAAAAGCTGAACTGGCCGAGAGGCGTCGAATGGTGGAAGACCAACGAATTTGGTAGCTATCACCCGAAAAAGAAAGAGGATGCTCCACCACTCGTCGTTCCAGATTTGGCATACATCGAGTTTTCTCGGGCTCCCACTGGTGACCTTCGCGGCGTGGTGATGAGCCACCGGACGATTATGCACCAGATGTCTTGCCTCAGCGCAATGGTATCTGCTGTCCCTGGAGGGACCAGCAACACCAGGCAATATGAATCCAGGATCCTCAACGGAGCGGGCCATGGGGAGACCATTATGAGCTATCTGGACCCGAGGCAAGGCATTGGCATGACCTTTGGCGTGCTTTTCACAGTTTATGGGGGCCACACGACCGTCTGGATGGAGGACAGAGCCGTGGAAACTCCGGGACTCTACGCTCATCTCATCACAAAGTATAGGGCAACGCTGATGGTAGCGGATTACCCTGGCTTAAAAATCTCCGCATACAATTACCAGCAGGATCCGATGGCGACGCGTCATTATAAGAAGAATGCCGAGCCCAATTTCTCGAGCGTGAAACTGTGCCTCATCGACACCCTTACGGTCGACACGGAGTTCCACGAGATCCTTGCAGATAGGTGGCTGAGACCCATGAGGAACCCAAGAGCCAGGGAGATTGTCGCTCCAATGTTATGTTTACCCGAGCATGGCGGTATGGTAATCAGTATGCGGGACTGGATAGGTGGCGAGGAGCGAATGGGATGCCCGTTAACCCATGAAATGGACCCTGCACAGAATCTGGATACCAAAAAGGTGGAAAAGAAGCAGGAAAAAGCTGGAACAAACACGGGATTTGGAAGCAGTCTTCTGGGCGGCGGCTCATCAGCCCCGGGTCCCTCGAAGGACCAATCGAAGAATGAGCTCGGAGAGGTACTCCTGGATAAGGAGGCCTTGAAGAACAATGAGATTGTGGTGCAGGCCATGGGTGTCGAGGCCAAGAAGTACACTGGAACCATGCAGAATTCCGTGCGCGTCGGTTCCTTCGGCTATCCCATCCCTGATGCCACCCTTGCTGTCGTGGACCCGGAAACCAATCTACTATGTACTCCGAATGTTATCGGCGAGATCTGGGTGGACTCTCCGTCCCTCTCTGGGGGCTTCTGGGCCCTGCCGAAACATACGGAAGCTATTTTCCATGCCCGGCCCTACAAGTTTGAAGAGGGAAACCCTACGCCCCTTTTAGTCGAGCCGGAATTCCTGCGAACTGGTCTGCTTGGTTGTGTGATTGAGGGTAAACTGTTCGTCCTCGGCCTCTACGAAGATCGGCTTCGCCAGAAAGTGGAATGGGTTGAGCATGGCCAGGAAATTGCTGAGTACCGCTACTTCTTTGTCCAGCACATTGTCGTCAGTATTCTCAAGAGCATTCCCAAGATTCATGACTGCACTGCCTTCGACGTTTTTGTCAACGATGAACATCTTCCGATAGTGGTTCTGGAGTCATACGCTGCGTCAACGGCACCGACGACCTCGGGCGGTCCTCCGCGGCAATTGGATTCTGTCCTTTTGGAGTCTTTGGCCGAGCGCTGCATGGAGATTCTGTACCATGAGCATCACTTGCGGCTCTACTGTGTGCTTCTCACCGCCCCTAATACTCTCCCTCGGGTTACCAAGAACGGAAGACGGGAGATTGGCAACATGCTCTGTCGAAAAGAATTTGACGCCGGCACCCTCCCTTGCGTGCATGTTAAGTTCGGGATTGAGCGTTCAGTAATGAACTTGCCGATTGGTATAGACCCTGCTGGGGGTATCTGGTCCCCCCCCGCGCTGTTGGCGAGGCAAGAACTACTTGCCATGCAGGAGAAGCAGTACTCGGGCGTGGACTACCGCGACGTTGTTATGGACGATCGCACTTCCACTCCGCTGAATAATTTCTCCTCGATTGTAGACCTCCTGCAATGGCGGGTGGCTCGACAAGCCGAGGAGCTGGCGTACTGCTCCATTGACGGTCGTGGAAAGGAAGGGAAAGGTATTACTTGGAAGAAGTTCGACCTGAAGGTGGCGGCTGTAGCAACCTATCTCAAGAACAAAGTCAAAGTTCGGCCGGGCGATCATTTGGTGCTGATGTATACTCACTCCGAAGAGTACGTCTATGCGGTCCATGCCTGCTTCTGTCTCGGGGTCATCGTGGTTCCTCTTGCGCCCATTGATCAAAACCGCCTCTCAGAGGATGCACCGGCATTTCTCCATGTTATCAGCGATTTCGGTGTCAAAGCTATCATCGTCAATAGTGATGTCGACCATGTGATGAAGCAGAAAGTAGTCTCACAGCACATCAAACAGTCTGCGCAGGTACTTCGGATCGGTGTGCCCGCCGTCTACAACACCACCAAGCCTTCGAGGCAGTCGCATGGCTGCCGTGAGCTCGGCTATACTGTGAAGGACACCTGGCTACGGGCGAGTCAGCCAGCGATGGTCTGGACCTACTGGACACCAGACCAGAGGCGGATATCCGTACAAATTGGGCACGACACCGTCCTGGGCATGTGCAAGGTGCAGAAGGAGACTTGCCAAATGACGAGCTCGAGACCGGTCTTGGGTAGCGTGCGTAGCACCCTAGGTCTCGGGTTCCTTCACACATGCTTGATTGGGATCTATGTTGGAGCGCCAACGTACCTCGTTTCGCCGGTGGACTTTGCGCAAAACCCGATGTCGCTGTTCCTCACTCTTGCGCGCTACAAAATCAAGGATACGTATGCAACCGGTCAGATGCTGGACTACGCCATGAGTGTGATGCCTGCGAAAGGTTTCCAGCTTCAGGAGCTGAAGAACCTGATGATCTCGGCGGATGGAAGGCCGAGACCGGATATCTGTAAGTTTTTTGCGTACTGCCCAGTCTCCCCCATACTGATCGATACACAGACCACAAAGTACGCCTTCACTTCTCGACGGCCAGTTTAGATCGGACGGCAATAAACGTTGTGTACTCCCACGTGCTCAACCCTATGGTTGTCACCAGATCGTACATGTGCATTGAGCCTATCCAGATGTGGCTTGATCTTAGGGCTCTGCGTCGTGGGCTGATTTGCCCTGTGGATCCCGAGGCAGAACCGTCGGCTCTGCTCCTGCAAGATTCGGGCATGGTTCCGGTGAACACGCAAATATCCATTGTGAACCCAGAGACCTGCACCTTATGCCATGCGGGTGAATATGGCGAGATCTGGATACAGTCGGATGCTTGCGCCAAGTCATTTTACGGGTCAAGACATGATTTTGATGTGGAGAGATTCAATGGCCGAATTATCGATGGGGACCCTAATGTCCCCTACGTTCGCACTGGCGACCTCGGCTTCCTTCACACGGTGACTCGGCCAATTGGCCCTGGTGGCCAGTCTGTTGAGATGCAAGTGCTTTTCGTCCTTGGCAACATAGGTGAAACATTCGAGGTCAATGGGTTGAACCACTTCCCTATGGACATCGAGTGCTCGGTAGAAAAGTCCCACCGTAACATCATGCCTGGAGGATGGTAAGTTTCTGGTTCACCTGTTCCCCGCACTGGTGGGCGCCTACTGACACGAAGCGGCAGTGCTGTTTTTCAGGCCGGCGGTCTGGTTGTCGTGGTTGTTGAAGTTACAAGAAAAGCCTTTCTGGCATCTCTTGTTCCTGTCATTGTTGACGCTATTCTCAACGAGCACCAGGTAGTTGCCGATATAGTTGCATTCGTGTCATACGGTGACTTCCCTCGTTCTCGCTTGGGCGAGAGGCAGCGTGGAAAGGTGTTGGCATCGTGGGTAACTCGAAAGCTGCGGACCATCGCGCAGTTTAGTATCCGCGACGTTGAAAGCCCGGAAAGTCCATTTGCGGAAGCCCCGCAGCCACGCGCGAGCAAGAGCTCCAAGCCCGCCAGTCTCATGGGCAACAGCATGCGACGGTCGAATATGGTACCGGAGAACGACGTTCCTCGGTCGCCGGCACCGGTTCCTGAAGATATCCATGAGATGCAGCATGACCCTCACTACGAGGAGCAGGAACCGAATGAACCTACTGCAATGCACGGTTCCGCTACTACCCATGATACAGCGGCACCTATTCCACAGATCGCGGAACCGACCCATGCGGCAGCGCCTGACAATGCAAACCCGTCGGACATGACTGGTGGTCCTTCAGCGCTCGACCAACTCGATTTCGGATCTGATTTTGCTGAATTCGCCAATCGAGCAAGCTCCGTTCAGCCAGCTGAATCAAGCGCCCCAAGTGGCCCGGCTCAGCCACCGCCCCTCCAGCTTCCGCAAGAGCGCGATTTACTTCCCAGCCAGAAGCGGCTCAGTGGCGTCCCAGTCGGCGCTCCTGTGACAGAACACAGTGGTTCGCAGAACATGCTGTCCCAGCCAGAAACCCGTGAAGAGAATTTAGAAGACTGGCCGCAGGAGGCGCTCATGTACCAGTCCACTTGGGACACTGACGGTGCATACGATGAAGGAGTGCACAGAACACCCACCAACGCCAGCGAGATGGTGAGAAGATATGATGGAAGTGCTTACGGGTACTAGACAGAATCGCCATTTTTGCACCTGAGATTGATTGGTCCGATCACCTCTCCATGCTTGGGCGTGTGGCATTGGTTGACTATCCCAATCAATGTGTGATGTCAAGGCTTGTGTGGGTATTTACGCCTTCTGTTCTTGCATCTTTGATTCTGTTCTGAGTACTGTGTCGAGTCCCCCTACCGTATCAACTGAATTCCCGCTCGTTTTTGCTCCGTTTTAGCTCATGATGAATGATGCATCGAGCGTTCTGTACATACACACATACCCACGATATGCGCATTCTGCCTGTGGATAATGCTTGTTTTCTAACAGTACATACGATTTTGGCCTGTATTAAAGGATGCTATATGATCTGTTTACTCTTACTCGGCACCGTTGGGGAAGCCCTAGCCCACCGACGGAGCGGAGCGGAGCTGAGAGCTTAGCATAACGGGAATTCCTCCCAGCACATTTGGGATGCGAACATGGGCAGGAGTTATAGGCGTGTGCTTGCATAATGTAAGAATCAATAATTGTCATGCAATTTTTACATTCACATTATCTATCCCCTACCCTTAGTACAGCCTGGATATGCACTCCATGATCCCTAACACCGAAAACAAAGCGCTGAAGACATGCGCTCATTAATTTCGACTCCGCATTTACAAGCTGTCCGCTTGCCTGGTCAGAGCCTCGACGTCGACCTTGGGCTGGGATGTGCCGTTGGACGTCGTCTTCGCGGCCGAAGCGCCGGCCTCATTGGAGATGTTCAGATTATCGAGAGCATGCATGTCCTCGGTAGTGAGGGTGCTGGAGCGCTTCGGGCGGAATGGAGCCGGAGAGCCAGCGCGGGAAGTGAGGAACTGGAAGCGAGTGGATTAGAAAGATTCGACCGATTCCCACCAGCAGTAGTACTTACCGAGCTGGCCGCGCTAAGCAGAGCGATCAAGCTTGCCTGGACCACATCCTGGTGGATTCCAACGCCCCAGACTTGCTCTTTGCTACCGGCCGCAGTGCACTGGATATATGTGGCGGCCTTCACATCGCGGCCTGTACCGATCGAGTGCTCCTTGTAGTCGATGACGTCGAGGTCGATGCCGAGGCTTGAGAGAGCGTTGGCCAGCGATGAGATGGCACCGGGACCAACGCCGGTCATCGCGTGCTGGATGCTGTCGATTTCGATGATGCCGGTGAAGCGACGCTTGAGGTTCTTTGTGTTGAGGGCCTTTCCGGGCTCGGGCGGCGCAGGCGATCGCGACCGATCTGTTGTGATGTTGTAGTCGATCAGGTTGAAGCGCGGGTTGGATTTGAGGTGATATGCCTCTTCGAAGATGCTGACAATCTCGGCGGGCCGCAGCTCCCGGCTGAGCCGCTCTGTCTCTCCTTGGATGATCCTGCTGAACTCGACTTGCAGTGCGCGCGGGAGATCCAGCTCCAGGCTGCGCAGGATAACCCAGGCGGCGCCGCCCTTGCCGCTCTGGGAGTTGACGCGGATGACCGCCTCGTATGTCCGTCCGATGTCCTGAGGGTCCAGAGGGAGATACGGGATAACCCATTCGTCCTCTTCCGTCGTCTTAGAGTCCTCGCGGAGCTTGAAGCCCTTCTTGATCGCGTCCTGGTGGCTGCCGCTAAACGCACAGACAACAAGCTGGCCGGCGTACGGCCACCGTTCATTGATGGGGATCTTGTTGCTCTCCTCGACGACCTTGATGACCTTGTTGATATCTGAGAAGTCGACATTGGGCGTAACGCCTTGGGTGTATAGGTTGAGGGCCAGGGTCACCAGGTCGACATTGCCCGTTCGTTCGCCATTTCCGAAGAGGGTCCCCTCTACACGCTGAGCACCAGCCATCTGCGCCAGCTCAGTAGCCGCAACGGCACAGCCGCGGTCATTGTGAGGATGCACAGACACTATGAACTTCTCCCTCTCAGACACGTGGGTGCAGAAATACTCGATCTGGTCTGCGTACACATTGGGCGTGGCCATCTCGACTGTCGCGGGAAGGTTAAAGATGATCGGATTATCGGTAGACGGCTCCCAGGCGGCCTTGACAGCTTCACAGACTTCCGCAGCAAAGCCGGGCTCTGTATCGGAGAAGGTCTCGGGAGAGAACTCGAACTGCCACTCCGTGCCGGCGGCCGTCGGGTCATCCTTGGTGATAGAGCGAGCGAATTTTGTGCAGCGGACCGCCATTTCCAGACTCTGTTCTTTGTTCATTCCAAACACAATGCGCCGGAAGCACGGGCTGGTGGCCAGGTAGATGTGCAGAATAGCCTTCTTAGAGCCCTTGACGGCGTCGACCGTGCGCCGAATCAGGTCCTCGCGGCAAGGCGACAGGACCTGGAGCCAGACATCATCAGGAGTCACGCCAGGCGTGTCAACCAAGCGACGGGTGAAATCGAAGTCTGTCTGAGAGGCCGAGGGGAAGGAGACCTCAATCTCCTTGTAGCCGATCTCGACGAGCATCTTGAAGAAGCGGAATTTTTGCTCGACGTCCTAGCGCAGAAACTGATTAGCTCCAAGATTCTACGGCCGTACCCGTCCATCGCCTGAAAATGAGTCCTACCATCGGATCCGGCAGGCTTTGGTTCCCATCTCGCAGGTCCGTGGCCATCCACCGGGGAGCCTTTTCGATAACCTTGTCCGGCCATTGGCGGTTTGGCAGTTTGAGCGTCGGAAACCGCTTGTATTTATTCGAGGGATCCTTGAGCCTTTCGGGGTCAGTAAAACGAAGAGGTGGGGAGATGGGGCCAGACATACATGGGCATGGCGGCGTTGAGGGCGGGCTCGACAGAGAGAGAAAGGGAAAAGCTACGGCGTGACCCAGACAAATATGAAACTGGCCGTTGAGCAGGGGAAGGAGGCAAAGCAGCAATTGAGGAATGAAAGGTGAAGAAGTCGATTTGAATTCCAAAAGTGAGTCAAAAGACGCCCCCCGTTACATAAGCCAGGACTTTTATCGCTCCGGTACCGGACTGCGGGGTTGCACGTGATTCTACGCTGCGCTGCGCCGGCCAATACTCGGTCGGCATCGCAATTGTAAATCTTGCAAGAATTAATTCAGTCCTTAAATACGCCACCATGACTTGCGGGTTGGTATGTATGAAATTCCCGTACTGCCTCTTCCGTATTGATCCCCCACGCCGGCCGGCCGATCGGCCCGATACCGGACGGAATGCCGACACTGGCATAATTCACATTATTGGTAATGTTCGCCAAAAAGGGTAAATGCAGGTGCATTATTTGTATATTCTGATATTCTGTACAGCATCATGATCAAGACTCCCTCCTCGCTATATTCATTCCTTGCCCTTCTTCTTGTCGCCCTTCGTCTTCTTCTTCTTCTTGTCTGGGTTCTCAATCTTCCCCAACTTCTGATTTTCTCGATCCGTCTTGCCCTTCTTCAATCCGAACTTGCCCTCATGTCGCTCTCGCGAAGCGTCCAGTCGCTTCTTGTCCTTGTTGCTTAGCTTCTTTTTCTCCTTCTTCTGCTGCGCCGTGCCGGGCCCATTGAGCTGAGCCGCACCCACCTGGTGCGCCTCGCGCTTCTGCTTGTCGGTTTCGAACCATGTCCTCTTCGGCCGAGACATGATCTCCGCCTCGTGCTTGATCAGGTTCTCGCCCTTGGTCACCTGCATTTCCGCCTGGGCCAGATGCTTCTCGTCCTTCTCCTCCTGCAGGATCTCGTCGACCTCCCCGCCCAGCGCTTCGGCCTTGGATGCCCAGTCGTCCGCAACGGCGGGATCCACGACTCGGCTGGCGATCTTGGCCCCTTGCGCTTTTCCGGCCTTGACGGCTGCCTTGACGACCTTGCGATCCGGATCGGCCGCGATCGTACACGCGCGACCGGCTCGGCCCGCACGGGCTGTACGGCCGACTCGGTGTAGGTATATCTCGTGGCTCTGTGGTGCTTCATGGTTGATGACCGTTTCCACGCCTTTGATATCCAGACCACGGGAGGCCAGATCAGTAGCGAGGAGGAAGGCTACATTGCCTTCGCGGAAATTCTCGACGCTTTTGATACGCTATCATCCACAGTCAGCATCTCAGGCAAACAAAGTAAATGGGTGTCTCCGTCTTACCTGCTCCTGGCTCATGCTACCGTGCAACTCTGCAGCCTTCAACCCTAGCAATCCGAAAACAATCCGAACTCGGTGAGCCTCTTTCTTCTGTCGGAAGAAAATAATGACTCGGCTGGTGTAGATCTCCTTGCAAAGATGGAGGAGATATCCTAATCGCTTCTCCTCGCGCCCCGGTCGCAGACGGACGAATTCCTGGACTAGCGTCCCGGATGTCTGCTTCTTGGAGTCGACCATCAGTCGGACCGGCCGATTCATCCCGACGCGAATGAGCTTGTCAACCGAGTCCGTCATGGTAGCCGAGAAAAGCATCGTCTGTCGCGATTTGGGAATCGTAGTCAGAATCTCGTTCAGCTCGTCGGCGAAACCGTCCTCCAGCATTCGATCGGCCTCATCCAGCACCAGAATCTCTAGCGTATCCAAAGTGAAGCTGGCTGAGTTTCGCATGTGGTCAATGAAACGACCGGGTGTTGCTATGATCACATCAGGCGTCTCTTCAGCACGTTCTCCTGCTCACGAAGGCTGAAACCACCAACAAGCTGACAGAACGTAATATCTGTATGCGCGGCCAATTTGGTAGCGACATTGTAGCATTGGACTGCCAGTTCACGAGTGGGCATCAGGATCGCGACACGGCTGGTCGGAATCTTGCGTGGCCTGAAGAGCAGACGCTCGAGGATGGGAACGACGAATGCAGCTGTCTTTCCGGAGCCAGTGACCGCACTGCCGACGATATCCTTGCCCAGAAGAGCCACCGGTATTGCCTTCCGCTGGATAGGTGTTGCGTTGGTGAATCCGACGGACGCTAGGCCGCGAAGAATGGGACGAGATAGGTTGTACTCCTGGAACGATCTCTTTGTAGACTCAGAGGCAGACTGCTCGGTACCTTGCTCCTCTGACGCGAAGAATGATTTCCGCTTCTCCTGCTCCTCCTCGTCCACCTCGCTCTCCACCTCAGAGTCATTGTCCGAACCATCATCGTCCGGATGGTCGACTGGAGTCGCAACGGAGTCATTGTCAGAAGCAGCCTCGTCCCCGTCAGCAACCTCAGCCTCATCACCGCCCTTCTCATCGTCATCGCCCTCGGCGGCCGATTCATCTTCCACTTCTGCCTCGCCGCTCTCATCTTCGTCGCCAGCGCCCATTCCAAATCCATCTGCAGCAAGCAACTCGTCGTCCTCGAAATCAACCGGCATACCCCCCTCGGGTCCATCGTCATGGCCGTCCTCACTATCACTATCTTCCTGGCCGCGACTTGTCTTCTGCTTTTTCTTCGACTCGGTCTCTTTCGTCGCCCGCCTCCTGGATATGATCTCGTCGATATCAACTCCCTTCTTATTCCCCTTCACCGCCCCATCTTGATCACCACCCTCAGCACCCCACGGATCAAACCCCTCGACAATGCCGCGATTCGCAGCGCCGCCGATCTCGAACTCAAAGTCCGGATTCAGAGCGCCGTCGTCCTCGGCGCCATCCATCCCATCCTCCACTTCAGAGACCTCCTCTTCCTCAGCTTCTGCATTTGCAGCTCCATTCTTCTTCCCGCTCTTCAATTGCTGCTGCTGCTGCTGCTTTTGCTTTTTGCTCTTGGCCTTGGGCGCCTCGGCTCCTCCTTCTCTCTTGCGCTTTTTTGTCGACGCCAATGAGGTGTCTATTTCCGCGACGTCGACCCCGTCTTCGGCCGCATTCTCATCGTCAGAGAGCGTCAGCACGAAATCGTCGTCTTTGGCGGAAGTCCGCTTTTTGGCCGCTGGGTCGCGGGCCATCGTTGTCGGTGCGGGCTGGGAAGTGTGCGCGGATAGGGGTTTGTTTTTCTGTTGTGGTGGTGTTCGAGAAAGGAAAGATAAGTAGATGAGCGATAGAGACCCCTTCTTCCACTTAGGGTGCACGGCGCAATTGTGCAGTCGATTGGTTTTGTTTCCGCGCAGAAAAAAAGTTCAAGCTTCGAAGGCGGTGGCCGATTTAGGTCGGCAGAATTGGGGTGTGGCTGGTGTGGCTGGTGTGGAGGTGCGCCGCGGTGTGACTTGCATCGTGCATCGTGGCCTTTAAGAAGGGGTCGTCGGTCTTCGAGGTCGAAGGAAGCAAGTTCGCACTTAATTTCTTTTGGATTTCTCTTTCCTAATCCGAAGACAAAATAAAAGCAGACTTTTTGTTTGGATTTTGACATTTTCCCCTTTTTTTGAACTCTTTTTCCGCTTTTTCTGCTCATCCGATGTAACTCCTTCCCGCGACAGACTTCGAAAAGAAACTCGTGAAATGGTCATTAATGTCAGCACTGTTGCAATGAGCGCTTTGGGAACCCAATGCAATCCAATACTCAATCACCAGGCGTTGCTCGCGAGGCCCAACCCTCAGCGTGTCTTGGGTGGCAGTCCAATTAATCTTCTGGGAAGGCACAACCCATGCTGAATGCAACTTTCCTGACAAGATAGGCGACGTCGAGGCTGCCACAGTAAGTCAGCGGGAACGTACTTTGCGTCTTCCAGGGAGGAAGGAAGACTTACTGTTTCTGGAACTTCACCGCAACCCCCTTCAAAACCCCCTGCTCCTCGAATTCGTAACCCTTCAGCCAATTGATCATCCATTCATAGCTGGCCCGGTCATGGTCGGGGTAGCTGATGGCGAAAATCAGACGGGACATCCGGCGACCGCCTCCAGAGTTGTATCCCATGTGGTCCTCGCTGCCGTTGTCGAAGTAATAGCCGCGCTTCGATATGAACATCGCATCACACACCTCGAGGAGCTTGTCCATGAGGCATCTTCCAATGCCCTTGTCCTTCGACCCGTGCCGGACAAACAGCTGTAGGTTTGCGGTGTAGCGGCCTGAGCTGTTCCTGTCGTTGAAGTCATTGGCCAGCGCATAGCCCAGGATTTTCTCCGGCGCGCTGTGGGTGCGCGAGGTTCGGCGCTCAACCGCGACTATGAAAGGCAAAAACTGGCTTCTGCAATTCTGGATACGTCGGTGAACTTCCTCTTGGCTGACTGTGGTGTCGTCAGTGCTCAGAGGAGAGCTTTCCATGTACCAATTCATCAAATTCGCCAGCTCCAAAGCGTCGCCGAGTTCCGCGGGTCTGAGGTAGATGTTCGCTCTGGGGGCGTAAGGACTGGGACTCGTGGCCGCCTTCGTCATGCTCTCTATGTAGGCGGCACGGGCTCTCTGCTTTTGCGCCTCTTCCTCGTCCTCTTGCTTCTTGATGTGGATTTCAAAGTTGTGAGCGTATCCTGCAACAGTCTCGTGGTGGTGAAGCCGCGTCTCTTCGTCTTCTAGGTCCAGGCTCGTGGCTCATGCTCGAAATCGCCGATGAAGAGTGAACCCGACCCATCAGGGTGCGCCGTGCCGTTGAAGAAGCCTTCGTGGTAGATGTCGGCCACGCAAGAGTTCATGATTGTGGTGTCGAGCCACACACGGAACCAGTCGCGGAAAGCTGCGTAATTGGAGCACATTTTAGGTCGGTATTCCCAATCTGCGGCAAAGGCGTCAGCCCACTTGTTTTCGGGGGCATGCTCGTGTCCAATCTGCTGCTTTTCTTTAAGGCCGGGTTGAATGGTCGGTGGAGTTTCGTCGTACTCCTGGCCCGCGGCTGGCGTCGAGGAGAGAACAACCTTGCCATTGTCCACACTGGGATAGACACGAGGGGTCCGTTTGTAGACTGTCCACTGAGCCTTGTATTTCTGTGCTCTGTGCTCCTGGTTGAAAATGGAAAAGGCTGAGCTAGAGGAGGGAACTGACTCCGTTGTTGAAGCTGTCACTGAGACCTGGCGAATTTTTTCAATCTTTTTGAATATCTCCGAACTCGGGTCTGTTCCTGGGCCGTCCCTTGCCTGGGCAAGCAACTCAGGGCTGGCCGTTGGATAGCCGATGTCTTTGAGCCGGTCTTGATGCGCTTTCTTGAGCATCGGTTCCTGCAGACGCTTCAGCTCCTCGAGCACCTCAGGAGGCGCGGGTGCGTATGGATTTGCTTTCAGCGCGACGACCGGCTTCTTCTGCTTCTGAGCAGCATTCTGAGCGCTGGGGTTGTGTCCGGCCATTGCGTCTTTGCTGGTTTTACCCTTTGCGTTCTGAAGATTGCTCACCGGACTGGCCAGGCTGGTGCGTGACACGTCCATGGGGCTCTTCATGCCGTGACGAATCGGGTGAGTTGGGGTATTCGGCTGCTTGAGCATGGTGTAAGACTGTGCCTTGCTGCTCCCTTGTCTGCTACCGCGCCGGACGAGGACCTCTTCAGAGTCGCTGCTTGAGTTCGACTTGGCACCGTAGCCAGGCATTCTGTTCTCTGGTTTGAAGTCAGCACTTTCTGCACGAAGAAGAGGTGAGAGTTTTCTGAGGTGGTTGTGAACTACCTTTTGACGCAAGTCTGGCTTCCATCTCCGAGGGCTGGTCAGGCCTGTCGATGTTTCCCTGGGCTGGGGCTGGCTGGGTGCAGTTGGAGAGCTCTCCGTCAAAGGTTGGAGGATGATGGGCCAGAGCAGCTGATTGTTTGTCGATGGCTGATGGCTCGGTGACAGCAGAGGTGACGGCCTCGGGAGGGTGAGGAGAAGGGGGGGAGCGAGAAGAGGTGAGAAAGGGGTGAAGATGAAGTGAAGAGTCTTTCTTTGAGCGCCTGGGCCTTGCCCGTCTGGGCGACTTGGGAGGGCTGCAGGCTGCCCCGTCGACCTGGAAACGGGGACACCCCTGCGCCCTCGCCCTCTCCTGCCGCCTCGCCGTCCCCCGCGTCAGCACTTCGATGAGCCCGGCCCGTTCCCTCCTCACTACCTGGTCCTGCTCGGAGGCCGCACCCTGGCTTCGACGGGCCTCGCCCTCTCTGGTTGAGGGGCGATCCGCGAAGCTGGGTCTGCCCCGTTCCGGATCCTTGTTGTTGCCGGCAGACTTGGAGTCTGGCCGGCTGGCCGCCTCTTCGGCCGTGTGAGAGGCTCTAAGAGGACTAGGGCCGTGGCCCTTGAAGGACCAGTGCGACCGCAAGGATGTGGCAGATACCTGTCTTTTGATGAAGTCGTCAATTGGGGTTGGCTTGCAATCACGGTCCTTTTTAGAGCCGTGATCCTTCTGCGCGCGTTTACTTTTTCCTACAATTTGAGTTTGGCTATTAGCATCTATACCGAAGCAATCTTCTCTGTTCCAGACGGGCACTGACTCTGAGGCATGACCGAGATGTGAGTAAAGGCGGGATGAAGGGAGAGAGAGATTGCTACGAGTCTACAGTGAGAGCCATCACCAGGGCAGCTGGATGCACTCCCCGGAATTACCTAAAGCAGTTAGCGTGAGCACGGGATTACCAGCTTAAATTATGGAGGCAGGCTCTGCAATCTGTGAGTCGTAAGTCGTCTTGATTCCAGTTGCTGATCTGAGGGCTCTACGTCCTCTGCTGAACTGAAAGTGATAGAATCAAGTAGTATTATTCAACAGAATGTAAATGAGGAATTCTACTATTTACTAGTATCTTATTACTGTATTTTTGGTGGGTGTAGCTTGCCTGGCCTTTGTCCGTTCTGCAGTTTTGATATCTGATATCGGAACTTCCTGCAACTACCACACCACGCCTGGAGAACGCTGATAAAATGCTGTCTATACTACGAAAAGCGCGTCTTAAAGACAAAGAAATGCGAATATTGATGCTGTATTTCTTCTGACCCAAAAAAAAAAAAAAAAAAAACCAACGACTAACAGTGTGCAGGGGCCTTGACAATGCCGGCAAAACAACCATCGTCAAGCAAATCATGCATGAGGACGTCACCACCGTCAGCCCAACCCTGGGCTTCATTATCAAGACCATTGATTTCTCGGGGTAGGGGAAAGATCGGAATACATCTACCAGAGGAATTGCTGACCAGCCACAGATACCGACTGAATATATGTGAGAGCGGGAGTGAATCTGGCACCGCAATCCTGCAGCTGACATCCGCGCCCAGGGGACGTCGGCGGCCAAAAGACGCTCAGGTCGTACTGGAAAAACTACTTTGAAAAGACAGACACCCTGGTTTGGGTTGTTGACGCGACGGATCGGCTTCGGATTGACGACTGTCGCGATGAGCTGGCTGGGCTGCTTCTGGAGGAGGTGCGCGGTTCTCGCTCCTACAGGACATTTTCCGGGTTCTTACGCTGATATTTATTTTTTATCTTACAGCGCCTCACAGGGGCCAGTCTCCTTATATTCCTGAACAAGACGGACGTCGAGGGCTGTATGTCCGGGGATGAAGTCCGGCAGGTGAGTCTCGGCCGCTCCTACGTAGCTCGGTTTTGGGCGTTTTGCTCATTAATCCATGCAGCGCCTTCGCTTGGATGCGATCAAAACCCATAAATGGACGATATTGCCGTGCAGCGCGATGACTGGGACGAATCTAAATGAGGGGTTGGAGTGGGTGGTCCAGGACGCAAAAGACCGGCTTTTTCTGTACTGAGTGGTCTCTGGTCTCTACGACGATTTCTACGGGGTATGGACGAAGGCTTGATCCACAGCGCAAAGAACGGCTCCTGTTCTATGAATACAGCACCGGTCCCACAGAGTGGTACAAGAGCGATGGTCGTGTTGGAGCTCGGCCTGGGGGACCAAACAGTTTGTTCTGCACAAGGCATAGGCGAAATGGTTTCCGCACTGTCACAGAAGCAACTGTCCGTGGCTCGAGAGTTGTCCTCGTCGCATGTGCCTTTTCACGGTGGTTGTATATCCCTGCCCTGTCGGTAGTAATCGGAACAAGCCTGTTGCCACTCCAGTGCTGCACAGAGTACCAAGGTAGACAGGCCCGCTGTAGGAGTCGTGTTTAAGCTGGACATAGTATTTCCAAATCCAGAGTCTGCGGAGGATCGTACACAAACTGTGCGATGACGCTGGCCTTGCACCGGACTGCCCCAAGAGAATAAATGCCGGTTCGTGGAGCGGAATGCCCCACTGCAGAGGCGAGTAAACAGATAAACAAAGGGCGGAGGGCAGCCAGCACGCTATTAGGGACCTTTTTATTATGCGGTGTCCTCGTGTCTTCAACAGAGACAGAGGGCAGCAGAAGAGGATAATACCACTGCTCAGCCATTTTCTTAACCGTGTAGAATAGCCCACTAGCCTCCGTCCGATATCCGCGTGGCTGAAGCCGATCTATCTGGCCGAGCTGGTCCAAGGCGGAGAAAACCCCTTGAGTCGGACGCTTCCTCTGGTTCTGGTTTTCTCGTTGCACCGTTCCTCGGCCTGCTGCGTCTTTCCCTTCTGTTCAGCTGACTATGACTGCTTCCTCCACGGATGTCGACGCTGCTGAGGACGTCAACGACTTCCTCCTGCGCATCCGCGAACTCGGCGAGAAGCGCGACAAAGAGGACGAGGCGCGCACCAAGAAACTGGAAGAGGACATCCTCCAGGGCCGCAAAGAGAGACAGGCCCGCAGAGCTGGTATGCCTGTCGTCCTTTGTTTGTTTCTTCCCTCACTCTGTCTTCTGTCATCTGCTGTTGCCTTTCCAACACACCCACTGCCTTAGTGCCAGAAACTGACCGACCGATCTTGTTCTTCTGCTATTCTAGAGCGTGCGCGGTCAATTTCCCCTACCAAAGACTCCCCCGTGTCAGATGCCGCCCGCTTGAGCACGTCGTCGCTCAATCAGCGAGCGATCGATCCTCCAGAGAACCTCGAACCTACCATTCCCGCCTCCGATTTCGACACAAGCTGCGGATCCAATCACGCTCAGGAAAACGAAACACCTGCTACAGACCCCGGGCGGCGTGATTCTAAACCGAGCGAAACGGATATGGATACCTCTCCGAGACAAACCCCGACTCCTCTGCGAAGTAGAGCCGGCACCCTATCCTGGCAGCAACGTCCGTCTTCCCGAGACTTGAACAATAATCCGCCTTCGAATTCCGGCTCTCCTACACGCGCAAGTCACCTGAGATCCATGTCGACCCTTTCGGGTGACCAGAGCCCAACCCGAGACGCGTTTGCGCCCTCGCTCTCTTCAAAAGACACGTTATTGGCTAGCCAATCAACAGCGCGCGAACCAGATCCCCTCGGACAACGAAAGAGCTTTGACGCGACGTCGGGTCCAACTCTCGACGCCAATGCTAGTCAGAAGTTCACTGGGATGAATCGCGAGTACACTACAGAGCCGGAAAAGCCAATCGGTGATCCAGACAAGGGAGACGAACAACGCTCATGGTCCCCGTCAAGGCCAACCTCGACAATTGGTGACAGTAGCCTGAGCCACCGATACTCAACTGTGTCGTCTGTTTCGACAGCTCCTGGTCTGGGCTCTCCAGTTCCTCTGTCAAGTGCTCAGAAGCTCGAGCCTAGAGCCGCGGCACCAGCGGCGGAAGAGCAGACATCAACACCTCCGTCTCCAAGACGAACGTCACCAGAGCGCTCGACTTCACCGACCAAAGGCTTGGGCGGGTTCGTGCAGAGCGCCATGCTGAAGCGGTCGGATAGCGTCTCTAAGAGATGGAGCAATCAAATGCCCTCTGGTCTCTCAGGCATCAGTCGGACTAATTCGGTTGCTAGCAATCGTAACAGTTTTGCTAGTCCCACCCGCAGCGAATTCCCTGCCACCCCAACAGGCTCCAAGCTTGGCCGAGAAAGTCAGCCAGCGTCTCCCTCTAGGCCAAATTCGAGTCATTCCGAGGCGACCGTTCTTCAGCAAGCGAAGGAACTTGAGCGACCAACAACTCCTCCCACTCTCGCCAGCGGTAACAGCGCGCGAACAGACGAGAGCCCCTCCAGGAAGCCTCTATCCTTGCATACGAGATCCTCTAGTGCGTTGGGCGGGGAAGATCAAAACGCAGGCTCCAATTCAGGGACTCCGCTGCCCTCGAGGACTATGGATTCGAAACGCTGGAGCCCGACCAAAGCCAGCTGGCTGGAGAGCGCGTTGAACAGGCCCGATACCCCAAGACATTCGAAGCAGCCTTCACAGCAGTCACCTTGGTCCAGGGAAAGGCAATCAAGGGGAAGTGTCGACTTGGGCCGACGTGGTAGCCTCATGGATGTGACTCCTCCAGTAGGTCTCATGCGGTCTACTGCCCCTGGAGGCCATTACAAAAAGCCAAGCGTTTCTGGGATACCAGATCTATCTAGCGGTCCGGAAGCGAGCAAAGCTACAGAGAAAGCGCCGGAGCCCGTTCCACAAGGAGGACCGGAACCAATTAAAGAGGCTGCATCAGAGACGACCAGGGAGACGGGCCCTGAGCCAATATTTGAGGCCAAAGACGATAAAGCGAAGGAAAATGCCCTGCCACCCATGGAAAGCATCACGCATTCCCCCTCTCCCCCGATTGAAAAACTGCCGCAGCAGGATCCAGTTCCCGACACTACTGTGAAGGATGATGCAAAAGACAACCCGTCAGCACTGGCTCCCAACTCACCAAGTCCCCGTTCCTCTACGCCTCAAGAGCCTACTGCTTCCAAGCCAAGACAGTCGCCTATGGTAGATTTTCGAGGAAACCTCAGGCGGCGAGAGGCCCCCAAAGAGAACTCCCAAAAAGATGAACCCGAGTTCAAGAATGTCTTCGGGAAGCTGAAACGAACTCAGACCTCTAATTACGTCGCATCGGATGAACTCAAGGACAACATCCTAAGAGGAAAAGCGGCGTTGAATGTCACTGGAGGCCCGAAGAAAACGCAAAGGGTAGACGAGTTCAAGGAAAGTCTCGTGAAGCAGAAGGAGGCAATGAAATCTGGCGGGGGCTCGTTGAGACGGAATACTGCTGGAGACTCTGATGCGCCCGGAAAGCCTGCGGTTCCTATCCCGGAAGCAATCGCAAAGCGAAATAACATGGGAAGTTCTAGCAGTGGCAGAGACGGTCGCTCTCCTGATGCCCTGTCTTCACCGTCACCTAAAGAGCCCGGGACACCTCAACTTCCGCGAGAGAACCAGCCATCGCCTTTGCCCCCTTTTACCAACGAAGAGCCTCCGGGCCCCGAAAGCCCGCGACCTGCTTCGAAGGGCGAACAGGGCCCAGAACAATCCGAAAGCCTGAATGTCGATACCGTTTCGCTCGATAACGGGAAAACTGACGACGGCAAGGGCGTTGATTTGGAGGAGAAGCTTGATGAAGGGACCGTGGAATCGAAAACAGGAGACCCGGGCGAGGAAGCCATCAATCCGGTGCGTGCTTTACCATCGGATAATGCAAAGGCTGCGAATGCGCCTGCTGCGGCCGAAGGTCCCCCTGCTAAGGGCAAACTAGCAGGCCGAATAAACCCTGCCTTGGCGGGCATGCTGTCTCGTGGTCCACCCGCCGCTGCAAGTGAAGGTCCGAAGAAACCATCTCTAGCGGGCGCCAAGGGAGAGAGTACTTCAGAGGCTCCTAAGGATACCTCTACCGGTCGCCTCACCCATATGACAAAGAGCCGTGCAAGAGGCCCGAAGAGGCGTCTGCCAAAGCCTGCCGCGGTCAAGTCTACTCCCCCTGCTGGAGCGGGGGAGTCAGGTCCTCCGAGTCCTCCAACCGAGTCTTTTGACTTAAAGCAGCCGGAGATGCAGCCAGAGACGCAGCTAGAGATGCAGCCAGAGATGCAGCCTTCTTCATCTGTCGATAAACCAAGTAACTCGTCGCTCCGAGATTCTCAAAAGGCTACACCAGCAATCGAAGAAACGACACCGGAGCAGGGTCCCTCTCCAGTCAGTGAAGAACCGACAGAACCAGAAAAAACTTTGGGGAATTCGGTCCACGCCAAACCCCGCGAGGAGACTTCTGGTGATAGCCCTCCAGCAGACTTGGATAGAAATGTTCAGGCGGGTGACGAGGCTGTTGAACGGGCAGCCGAACAACAGGAGAAAAGCTCTCCAATCGAACCAGCCGTGCCGCCGAAGCCAATCTCACCCCCCTCGAGGCTTCCTCCGTCTCCTTCACCACTTAAAGCTAATCACGAAGATGGAATACTTTCTCCTGTGGACGCTGGAAAGCCCACTGCTTCCAAGTTCGGAGTTGGCGGGCCGCGGGATATGCCACTTCGAGGAAAGTCATTGCCTTTACCACCTGATACTCCGGAAAGCCCTCTGGATAAACGTTCCAGTCAACCGCCATCACCTCCAACGCCTTCGTCGTCACTGATATCAGACCCTGCTACGTCAAAGGAGGTTATCTCGAGTTTCTTCAAATCATTCCCCAGCTCTAGCGCCAGCGTGGACATTGATCCTCAAACGGCTTTAACCAATGGGAGTCATGACCCAAAGACCAGAACTTTGAAGAAACAGATGTGGGAGATAACCGGTGACGCCAAGAGACAAGATCTTCCCATGAACCAAGAATACATTCTTTATGAGGGAAGCATGTACCTCTGCGTCCACGTGTTCGAGATTGAAGGCAGCACTCGAACTGAAGTCCAGCTCTGGTGTGGGGATGACGTGCCGGAGGCCGTGATTGATGATGTCCAAGGCTTTGCCCGAAAGGTCGCTAAGGAGAACGGCTGCAAGCTCGAATTGCTGAAGCAGGGCAAAGAGACAGCTCGCTTCATCCAAGCTCTCGGCGGGATCCTGATCACGCGTCGTGGCTTCAACTCCCGCTCTAGTTCCTCCGCTCTGTACATGCTCTGTGGCCGAAAGCATTTAGGTCAAATGGTTTTCGATGAGGTTGATCTCTCGCGACGCAACTTGTGCACTGGGTATCCGTTCGTGATATCCGCTCCGTTTGGCAAACTGTACCTGTGGAAAGGGAAAGGTAGTGGGGCGGAAGAAATCGGCGCGGCTCGACTTATCGGCATGGACCTGGGGCTAACTGGTGAAATCGAGGAAGTCAGTGAAGGAGAGGAGCCCGAGAGCTTCTTCGAGAACTTCCCAGACTACAAGGGAGGAGGGGACTATGTGTGCTCGGAGTACTGGCAGCTCAAGCCCAACCATGCCCATTTCAGAACTCGACTCCTTCGCATCGACCATGAACTGGGCCAGCGGTCAGGGTTCTGGATGCGACGGCCAGGTACTTCGTCTCCTGTAATCCGACCGAATGACACCCTCCAGGAGATCATGCCTTTCAGTCACAAGGACCTCAAGAGCAAGGACATTTTCGTCCTCGATATTTTCTTCGAGATTTATGTGTAAGTTATGCCTGTACCAAGGTAAACAAACACACAGCAACTAACCCTATCTCTTCCCTCTCCAGGATTGTTGGCGGCCAAGCATCGCAACGATCCGCCGAATTTGCGTCGGCCGTTGTGTTAGCACACGAATACGGCATCCTGGCCGCGTCTCTCCAGGATCGACCGTTCATCCCGAAGACCTTTGTCTCGATCGGCGGCCTCCCTGACTCCTGTCGAAGCGTGTTCCGGAAATGGAACAAGCGCTCCTGGCAACCGCCCCTGCGAGTACTCACGCTGAATGCGGCGATCGAAGCCATTCGGTCTTAGCGCGACGCTCCTTTCTTCTGTCAATACGTGTTTTGCCTGAAATGTGCATATCCGTCTCCTTTGTACTGTACAGACACGGCGGCTGTTGGGGAGGCATGGCCCAGGAGCTACTGGTGAGGGTCTTGGTGTCTATCCGTGCGAGGAGTTTGGCGAGGGCACTGGTCTTGCTTGTATATGGAAGTGATCTATAGACATGCGACATGCGATCTCTTGTTTTTATGCATCCTCTTGTGCAATGTAGTGCGCGCTGACTAAGACGACACCGCCCTCGGCATCTCTGGGGATTTTTCTCCGTCGCCGTTGCTCTTTTTCTTTCTCTCGCCGCCTCTGCGCTCTCTGTCTTTGCCTGTACATATTCTTACGGTTTTTGCGTCATGCCCTGACGATAACCAGTCCTTACGACAAGACAAATCCCCGTCCTGGAATCGGCGCACAAATGGATCCCTCCGTCCTCCACGAGCTCTCGCGGCTCGACCCCGCGGTTCCTTTCCGCGCCTCACCTGGCCACCTGCACTCGACGTGGGCTAAGACCTTCTTTTCGCGGCCGGAGCTATACATATGCCCGCAGTCTGTTGAGGAGATTCAGAAGGTGGTCTCGCTCGCTCGGCGCTGCCGTCGACGGCTGGTCACAGTAGGCAGCGCCCACTCGCCGTCCGATCTGACGTGTACGTCCGCGTGGCTCATTAACCTCGACGACTTCAACCGCACACTACATGCCAATCCGGAGACTGGTGTCGTAACAGTCGAGGCTGGGATTCGACTGAAGAACCTCGGCGATGAGCTGCAGCAACATGGCTTGACGCTATCAAACTTGGGAAGCATCGATAGCCAGTCGATGGCGGGAGCGATTGCAACAGCCACTCACGGCAGTTCCATGAAACACGGCTTGCTCTCGGAGTGCATACAGTCGCTTAGTATAGTGCTTGCCAATGGAGAGCTGGTCCGCTGCAGCGCTACCGACAACCAGCCGCTGTTCCGGGCGGCTCTCGTCTCCCTCGGGGCCCTGGGGATAATTGTCGAGGTGACCTTGCAGACGGAGTCGGAATTCAGGATTGCCTGGCAGCAGGCTAAGCGTCCGTTGTCGACCGTGTTGGATACTTGGTCCTCTGGGCTGTGGACGTCGCACGATTTCGTCCGCGTCTGGTGGCTGCCCTACGAAAAGAGTGCGATCGTCTGGCACGCGGACAAAACGGATCTCCCGCTGCGTGCGCCACCAAAGTCGTTCTATGGCGAGTGGCTCGGGTACCACTTCTACCATAACGTGCTTGCGCTTTCGAACTACTTCCCGCGGATACTCCCGTGGGTGGAGTGGTTCGTCTTTGGTATGCAGTATGGATTTGGCCCGGAGTCTAAACCCACGGAGGCGGTAGAGGAGGCGCGGCGAGGCCTGTTGATGGATTGCTTGTACTCGCAGTTCGTGAACGAATGGGCATTGCCTCTGGAAAAGGGACCGGAGGCTATTACTCGGCTTTCGGCTTGGCTCCATGGGGACCCCGATGCGGCCCGTATCCCGTTCTCTCCTAATGGGTTGTGGGTGCATGCCCCGGTTGAAGTGCGAGTCACCGACTCCACCAAGAATCAGAAACCTCGCCCGTTCCTCGACCCGACCCGCCGCGACGGTCCGACGCTGTATCTGAACGCGACGCTCTACCGCGCGTACCTCCGCGACCCGCCTTCGACGGGCCGGTACTACGAGGCGTTCGAGTGGCTCATGCGAGACTTAGGCGCCAAACCACACTGGGCCAAGAACTTCAGGATGAAAGGATGTCAGGAACTACGCCAGATGTACGGCCGGGATCTGGACGAGTGGCTGAAAGTGCGGAAGGAGGTGGATGCGGAGGGGATGTTCCTCGGCGAATGGCACCGGCGCAATCTCCCTCTGTCCCCGGATGGGGAGGAACCGGTGGAGACCAGCTCAAAGATCCTCCCGTTGCTGGAGCGAGAGAAATGCCGCCGCAAGATAATCCGCGGAGCCGGCGACGGGATGGAATGGATTGGCGACCGGCGATGGCGCGAGGAGCAGGAGAAAATCTGATGTCGAAAACGAGGCTTCAGTTCCTTGTGTCAACGACTCGGTGCTCGCTTGACCGCTTGACCGCTCGTTATGATGATCCGACAGTAACAAACAAACCGACATGGTTCGCTGGCTGCCTGATCGCAAGTTACGCCTACAATGATGGTATCATGATGTGATGATGGTATTGGTTATTGCTTCCTATGAGCCATCCGCTTGCATTCTTATCTTTATTGGGTTGGTTCAGCGTATCAAACTGTCGAGTGTTTAACTGCACTTCGATGGACTCGAAAGCGTGCCTACTCCCAACTCATTTGCATATACCTGGGGCGTGCAGATATAGAGAGCCTATGCTATTCTGTCTTGTGTATAGATGGTCGCAGCTCGGATCGAACTATGGAGTAACTATGTCAGACAGGCAAATATTAGAAATCACCCTGTCCTGCAACCAACCAGGTCCTACCTGCATGAATTGCGATGTCACCTTGCTGCATCGGAACCAAGTTCTGGCCGTCCTGGCTGCGGGTGAGTTGTGTAATGATGGGCATGCAAGCAGGACCAGGATGTCTACAGAGTATGGGCATCGGGATGGGCATCGGGGACAGGGAGCGAGGATGGAAGTATGTACTTAGGGCTCGGGTAGGGCTGCTGCTGCGGTCCCGTGACTGCTGGCGGCCGGCCTCCTCGTCTTCTCCTGCTCTTTTCAGCCCCTTCCTTCGCCTATGCAGGGATCTTGTATTGTCCGCTTACTCCCATAACGACCAATGGATGGCTGTCACTTCTGACTTGTACTTCAACATCCCCCATTGCTGTGCCTTGACCTCCAGACTACCCCCCTGGCTGCACCAGCACCGCGTCGTCCTACTTCGGTAACCCGCCACGGTACTTTTGACAGAATAGCAGGGGGGTTCAGGCCTATTTCTTTTAATATCGAAGCAGCGAAAGTCAAATCAGCTCTCTGCAGGACCTGGACAAGGGTTTGATGCGGGAGTCGGTCTAGGACCACTGGCAGGAATTGCCGAATGTAAAGCTTCTGCATGCGCAACCAAGGCACATACGCCAGGCAGCCATCCTGCATCGAGAAGATCGTCGAGGAACTGCTGCTGGTGACATGGCCAGACTTGAGAGACTCGAGAGCTCCGACTTTTCTTTCGTCGTGTTGCCATATTGGCTGGACAGTTCAACGAGAACAGCGTTACGCTCCCTGTTGCAGCAGCAGGGGTGATGCTTATGCCTGGCATCTGCGCTTGAACATGTTGCACCGCCTGCCTGCTCCCCCCACTTTCGTCAACAACTTAGCGAGTGGGCGAGGAGAGGCTTGCAGTGGAATTCCGCCACCAGTAAGACCGTTGCTGCGCGGAGATTAATCCTTCGATCAGCGCTCGTTGGTTTCTTGTCATATAATGGCATCGGGCCGCCCATTCTTTCCACACGCTCTCTTCCCAGGCAGTTTGGATGTCGCTGTGTTTGCCGCTGCCAGTTCCGCAGACCTGTGCAGGACCTTACATAACCTTATAACCAGTTTCGGGTTTCCCGCCGCGGAATTTCCGAATTTTTGGGTTGCGAGTGTATTATTGCACTGGCCTGAACCCAGGCTAGCATCAACGACAACGCATGCCATTGGATCACAGCGCCTCGTTACCTTGGCGTAACGCTGGCTTGACAGGGAAGACACGGCGACAACAAATAGCAGTCCGTGCGCCACTACGCAGACAGCGCCCATGAAGCAAGGCCGGTGTCGTTCTGTCGTCACTGGGTCTCCTGCTGCAGAGTCTGGGGTTGTTGTCCCTTCACGCCTGGATGATCCTTTGTCGGCCGAAGGAATTCTTTTGTCATTTGCGCATATTCGGCGAATAAGTATTACAAGTGACTACAGAGACGACTGCCATTGGGTCTGCAGCAGGCTAATCGCACTGCTGACCCGAGTCACTAGATGCCCAAATGACCAGGGCCGCTCCCGGTCACTGCCGATGATGCTATGGCCTTCTCTCTGTCATGACGGCTCGGACCGTCCACGGGGAATTGCCCTGGTGTACTGTAGTCGCCGTCGCTCAAACCTTCAGGCCGTCGTTACTAGCACGAGGGGTCCACTCTGCCTGCGGGGATGTACCTGTCACAGCCATTAGCGTCGAACGCTTTCGAACGACTGTACTAGTTGACATCGTGCATGACAAGCCGCTCTCCACGTCACCCCGGATATCTACCCTACCTGTGCGCCGAGGCGGGGGTGACCAATGCTTATGCGGGGCGTTGACGGCTCTACTCTGCTATATTGATATCAGCATGTACATCCTCGTTGTCTGGAAGGGACAAAGCGCCCGCTTCCTTTTCTCCCTGCGCTTTCCATTCCAACTTTCCTCTCTTCGAACATCACAGCCTTTCTATTCCGTCGACTTGTGATAGATTCGTCAGTTGTTGCTTCAAATCACTGAGGTTCTTCTCCGCAGAACTCCTAATTGCCCCTCTCCCGTGTCGGCCGTGTTTACTCCCACCGAAATGTCCCGACAACCGAAGCTCTGTCCCAAGTCGCATATTCCGGGCTATTCGGATGGCTTATACGACCTCGGCGTGATAGCGCCACTGCCAGATACACGCCAGGACTTCTGCGAGGAGAGGCGGGAGCAGCGTGTCTTTCGGGTTAAGCGGAAACATGTTCTGAAAGCCTGTGATCGCTGCAGAGTCAAGAAGACCAAGGTCAGTGGCCAGTCTTCATTGTTCCTTGCTTTCACTCACTGCGGAGACATGCTCATGCAAACCAGTGCGATGGGAAGCAGCCATGCAACCGCTGCTCGGCGTATAACCATCCATGTCTGTTCAGAGAGAGGAAAGCCACTCAGACGAAGGTCTACTCTCGAGGGTAATACCACCTCGGCCATTCCTTTTCAAGAGACATTGCTGGTGAATTCGAGTCTGATAATTCTCTAGGTTTGTCGAGATGCTGGAATCGCACCACTCCCTCGTGGTAAAGGCCCTGCAGAAGCTTTACAAGCACTGCGTAAACAAGGAAGGCTTCCCGGGCGAGCCTCTCGCTGAAACAGCAGACGGCCACCCCCTGACCCACGCCATCCTGGATCGCCTGGACCTAATCAAGCAGGCCGAGGAGAACCTAGACGAGCCGGAAGAAGATACAGACGATCTACATTACCTGCGCGTTCTGTCCACCTCCACCGACAGCAGCGCAACATCAGACCCGTCCCCTGAGCCCGCCACTCCACCCGAACCAACAACCCTAACCAACTGCAATCAGCTCAATGCACCTCCAGGGCCAGCAGGCCCATGGAAATGGGAATACCCACCAGAGCAGTACCCCAATTATCCAGATAATGGATACCAGGGAATGATGTCGCGGCCACCACTGGGCCCCGGCCCTGGTCCTGGCCCTGCCATGCTGCCACACAACGCTGCGGCCGTCGCAGCACACTCTCCACCATCTGGCCCCGACAATTCGTATCTATATTACCTGGACGACAGCGGGGGCGAAACGCAGTTGAAAAGCCGCCTTCAGCCAGCCGTCGGCATCATGCCCGGCCCGAGTCCCCATCCCCATCCCCCAGCAGCAGCAACGCCCGGCCTGCCAGTCGACATGCTCGGCGACTACCACCTGCCGCTGCAGGAGCAACCGCTCTACTCGGGTCTTACGCCGGGCTGGAACTTTCCGACTGGACAGTAGTAGTTCGGGCTCTGGTACACACAGTGTTTTGACGAAGGGCTGTTTTGGTGTCTTGCGTTCTTTTATGTATTTATTGCTATCTTTGATTTTCTTTTAATTACGACGTCGACGGATCTCTTTCTTTCCCTGTCATTTCATGTCCTGCCCTGTCCTGTCCATTCATGCATCTGGATCGGAATCAGGTCAGTCAAGTTCCTTGTTTCGCATCGCATCCGGTTATACCCTACATCACCAGAACAACCCTACACTCATCCGCGGGCTCCCCGTAGCATGGATGGTCCCAAGCAAGCATTCCCTAGCCCGGCGTATGGCTTGGTTTGGTTTGGATTAAGAGCGGGGAGGAAGAATCCTGGCACTTGGGTTCGCGATCTCTCGTCATCTTTCTATCGATCGGTCTGTCTGTCTGTCGGTCTGTCTTTCTACGTGGAAGGGAAGAAAGGAAGAATGTTCTCCTGTGATGGGTTGAGTGTGTGATTGGCTTCGAGCTGGCTGGCTGGGTTGCATGCATACAGAAGGTACGTAGGTAGGAGATGAGCAAATGAAATAAATGATCCAATCTAACTAGCTAGCTAGGCAGCATCTATGATCTAACTTACGATACTCGAGATAAAAGGAGAGAGAGCAATGTCAAGTTAACTCCATGCGCACAATGTCTACCTACCTACCCATCTACTTACCGCATAAGACCAGACAAGGGGAAAGAAGCCCACACCAGGATAGGAGACCAAATGGTTCACTAGCGAATAGATACCAGCGTGGTAGCCAGCCAGCCCATGCGCATGTAAGAGACACGTATAAACCCAAACCAAATCAAACCAGCCGTAGGAAAGGAGTATCAAGCACGAAAACAGAAACCGAGTCGTAGATTCGATATACACGCATGTTATGTATGTATGTAACCGATGGAAAGAAAGAAAAACGGAGCTAGAGAGGTCAAGCAAGCTCCCTCACTCATCAACATCCGTTTCTGTGTTCGTGTCGCTGGCTTCCCCAGCGTCGCCGTCGGTGTCGCTTTCGTCCTCGTCGCTGATGTCGTCCGACGGCTTTCTGGGCTTCTTGGGCGCCTGGCCTGTCTTCAGGGCATGCATTTGACCGGCGATGGAGTCTTTATTGTAATTAGCTTTGGAGCTATGTATGTAAGTAGGAAGTGTCTTACCTTCTTCCGGTTCGCTGATATCATCCTCTTCAGCCAGAGCAGCGGCCTTGGCAGGATCGTCGACCTTGAGTGTGATTTCCACCTTGTTATCGAGGCCCAGGTAGCTATCGCACAGCATGTGCAGGGAGAAGGTGAAGTCGCCGATTTGCGGCGGCGCCTGGAACTGCATCTTTAGGGTCTGGACGTTGAACGTTGGCTCCCCGTTGTCGTCGAACAGGGGTTTGTCAAAGGTCGTGAAGGTGAAAGGCGGCACGGCCATCTTGCCCTGCTTGGCCTCGGCTAGAAAGATGTGCCATCGGGGAGAATGGTCGCGCGCGAGGTAGGGAGCATGAGCAAGCGGCGGTTGGATGGTTTCGGTCTTGTCAGATTTCTGTCCGCTAGGCTTCGCTGCCTTGCTCTTGGCCGATTTGCGGCCCATGAGCGCGTCGAGGTCGTCTTCGTCCGGATCAACGTCCTCAAGGTCGACCGGGTTCACTTCTGGGACATCCGAGTAACCTGGTGGCACGAATCGGGCCTTCACGACCAGTTGTACCAGACTGCTGGGAGTGATGACCTTTTCGCCCATGACCTTGAAAAACGCCTTGGGGACTTGGAGGGCAGGAAGCTGTTTGGCGACCGAAATGGCAGAGGCATACTGTTTCTCCGACAAGAGTCCGGCACCAACCGTAAGGCTGCGCCGTCGCTCTTCAGGCATGTTCATGAACTTCTGTATAGTGGAATGCGCCTTGGCATCTGCACCCTCGATCGCTTTCACAACCTCGTCATTAAAGTACGGCAGCTGCAGAAGCGGCGACGACTCCGGGGCCACGGCCTGAATCAGGCTCTGCGACGTGCGGAAAGCCCCCAGGATTGGGCGCACGTTTCCGAAGGCAAGGGCAATAGCGGAATAAGCTTCGACCAGGGATAACGCAATCGACCCGGCTTCGAATTTCTCTGAAAAGAATGGTCAGAACTGGATGCCAGAACTGATGACAGCAGAGGAACCTACCTCCATTAAGAGCCGCATCCTCCAAATCAATCCGGCCCAAATATGCCCATAGCAACGCCAGTGCCTTCCTTCGGGAGAAATCGTCCATCTGCTTGAGGGTATCACGGGCTTGAGGCGGGAGGAACGACACGTCTTCCGACAAAACCTTTTTTTCGAGCTTCGCCAGTCCGACCTGCGCTCGATGACCCTGGAGCATTTCCTGGAATTCGGCACCCGAGGACAAAGCACCGATGACACCTGGATCCTTCATATCGTCCTTGTACTCTCTGAAGATATTCCCCGCGCTGGCGACGAGAACCCCTTCCTTCGTGTATCGCTGCGAGCCGTACCACCAGCGCCCGACAATGTATGGCAGAAGCATACCGAGCAAACCACCGTAGACCAGCAGAACATACTTCCCATTTCCTTCCGTGACGATGAACTGCGGGAGGGCGATGCCGATACTGAAGCTCTGCTTGCCGTCGGGGTGACCATATTGAATGTAGTTGTTACGGATCTCCTCGTCGGTCAAAGCTTTATACGCCTTGGTGATCTCGACAAAGCGCTCGTTGAGCGTCTCGATGGTCTCGTTCTTCGCGGGGTCGGGCTTGATCTTGTCAGGGTGGTAGATAAGGGAGAGGCGTTTGTAGTGTCTAGAAATGGCTTTCTCGTCGGCGCTCTGGGCCCTAGTCAACGACATTGCTTCATTCACATGAGAGCCGAGTGCCTACCGTTGAAATGCCCAAAATGTCATATGGATCCCAGATTTTCGGGGTCGTCCTCGCCGTCACGGTAATCAGATAGATCATCCACGCCATGACCGCATACCCCAGGACAACAGTAACTATGCGCTTGATGCGGCGCTCCTTCCGCAGGCGTTTCCGCTTCTGCGCCTCGACGAGCTCGCCATCTTTCGGTTTGAAGTCGGACTTTATTCGCGGGGCGGTGTTCTCGAGTTCTGAAGGCGCACGAGTGTCAGCGAGTCCATCCGGGTCATCAGTACTTGACGGGTAAAACGGTGAGACCAACGTTTGCTCGGTTTGAGGAGGTTGTAGGTTAAAGGGAGAGTGACCAGTCCGGAAAGGGTCAGGATGAAGAACGGGAAGAATTGACCCTAGTAACGAAAGCGTCAGTCAACTGGGATGTGTCCCCTGGCGCAAATGCGCTCACCTGTTCATCATAGGTGTAATCTGTAGACATGGTGAGGCGACTTCAGGCGACGGTCGCCCGTCCTGGTGTAGGGCTGAGTTCAACGGCACGAGTTTCCTCAGTAAAATACAAAAAAAAGAGAAAAAAGACGAAGACACTTGAACAAGAGATCAGGGAAAGAGGCCCAGGGACATGACCTCCGAAAAGCCAAAGGAGCGAGGTAAACTGGAGGAAAGAAGGGAGAACGACGAGCATGCGGCCGTTCTTCAACCTGGGCTTTTGTATCATCCGATCGACCGTGTCCTCTACGCCCACCGCCTGCCGGGAGGGGCCTAGCGCGGTTGTTGCATTCAGGCCCGAAACAGCTCTCCATACAACTCCGTACAACTTCCTATCTTCGTGTTTCGAGACCCGGCTGGATATTTGCTATCATACAGTCATTGCAGTCATATTCAAGGATACACGTTGGATACAAGTGGCCTGAGCGGCTTTTGGTAGTATCTGACATTTTTACAAATCACAAGGACCATGACCAGCCACCCCTGAATGCTATGCCCTAATACCAGGATGACGTGACAATATTCGCGCTTCGTTCGCGGTGGGCACGGCGGAGATAAAAACAACAGTTTGACTCATCAGCCCGCCGGCAGGAAACTCAAGCATCAACGACACCGATGGTCGGACGCGAATTCAACCCACAAGAAGCAAGCGGATGAAACTGTTGTCGTTTTGAGTGCCGTTGATGGAAAGCGTGTACCAGAATCCACGCGGGCAAGTCTTTGGAGACCAATCCAATACTTCACTGTCTCAGCACACGGCCAGACGGCGAGAGGTATCTTCATTGCTACGAGTCGGAGACTTGGTTCCCCCGCGGGATTTGGGTGTTCGTCAATCTGAGGAGCGTTGTCGTTGCTCCAGAAATATTCCTTCCGGCGGGATGCGTCGTGACAGGGTCATGCGTGGTCGCTAGGGCGGCGGGACCCAGGAAACAGTAACAATAAAACCAGCAGGCATCGGAGGGCCAGTCACCCAGGTAATCTTGGTGGTCTGAGGGCGGAATGGAGTTAGGAATGCGTCCAGGAGAAGGTGCGGTCGACAACAAGACTCACGGGTCGATATAATCGAGACCATCAAAATACTCGAGCATGCGATAGCAGAGGCTCACGTCGTCTCCCGGCTCGCCGCCGAAAAGACGGAATCGTTCTGCCTCAAGCTGCAGTCTGTGCTCGCGTTGCTGCCATCCCACATATCCGACGTGCCAGGTAGGGGCAGGATACTTTGGAATGGGTTCACACGAAGCACAGGCGGCAAACTCACGACCAGTCCATTGTCCCAAGCCACCGGTGGGCTTTGGTATAATGGGGACAGCCAGGTCGCAGCTGCTGGCGGGCGACGCTGGCGGCTCAAAGCGGACGTTGCGGTTCCGAGACCGGACCCGCGTACGACGTCTGTTGTGTCTTTGGCCCATCACAACGCTTCGGTCTGTCGATTGCTGGGCAAATGGGGCACGAAGTCAACTGAAGCAGAAGAACTTTTATGGAAGTCGGGAAGAATTGACAGACAACTGCTAAGCAGGGACGGACAACAAAAACACCCTTAGAGGAGTGACCATCACCCCTCTGGAGGATGAGATGAGGTGAGAAGGGAAAGGGGGAAGCGGAAGAGAGAAGCAACGGGCGAGCTATCTTATATATGCCAGGAGGGTTGGAACTATGGTGTGACTCAACTTGGGACGTTCCAGAATGATCAGCCGGAAAGGGCCCACCCGTGTCTCTCGCAGCTCCACCGCATAAAGGAGCAGAGTGCCTAAGGAACAAGGGTCCAGCCTAGCCTGGCCATCGACCTTTATCGACAGGGGGTGGGCATGCATGAATGAGACAGGTATCACTATACAAAAACGCTACGAAAAGCCACACTCTAAATTCGTTAGCAGTAGTAGCAGACCAGGAACGAGCAGATTTCTCAGGCAGGTAGCTGATATCAGAGATGCCGCAATCCATGATTCACTGCGAGCATCCGGCCCGAATCGAATGACAACAACAGAGCAGGAAAAGTCTGACGGGAGCCGGCGTGACAATACATTACTCCGCCGATGCCGCTGCTCCCGCACAAAACTGGCGGGTGCCGGACGGGCCGATCGGCGGCATACAGGCCTGTTACAATACATGATACGCCAGTGGCATCACGCAACGGAAACACATGATGCCATCCTCTGGTTCGATCTCGACAGCTTGTTTCTGTTGAGCGGTTGGCCCAGGGTTGTAAGACTGCGTTGGACAATGAAATCGCTCCAGAGGCACACGTAGCTGTGGATCCGACAGCTGGCCCTGAAACCTCTCAGCCGGTCAAAGAAAGAAAGTGTATACAAAACTGATGTCGAATTACGTCGATGGCGGTGGCATACAAAGAATAATCTGAGACGATTCCATAACATGCTTTTCGCAGACTCAAGGAGGTCTGAATATCCAAGACCCCATGCTATACGACACCAATGGCTACCAGGTAATGCATCAACGCTCACCGCCGATAATCTCCAGCATCTCATCCCCTTTCGGTGCCGTGGTCATGTTCTCGTACCCATCTGCAGTAACCAAGATATCATCCTCAATGCGCGCCCCGCCAACCGGTATATACTCCCTGGCCAGTTCAAAGTTGATGTATTTGGCAAACGGCTGTTTCTGCGCATCGGCAAGCGCGGGGCGAGAGAAATAAACACCAGGCTCAACGGTGACTATCATGCCGTCGTCCAGGACCGGTGCGGAGAGGGTGCACGGGGAAAGACAGGCTGCCGGGATAAGGACGGGGCTGTACCCATGAGTCCGATCGAGAGCCATGATATTCTCCTCCGACACGTCATGAACCTCGAGCCCAATGTGGTGGCCTAATCCGTGCGGGAAAAAGACCTTGGACGCGCCAGAGTTGCGGATCTCGTCGACGGCGCCGCGTCGGAGAATACCCAGCTCCAGCAGCCCTTCAATCGCAATGGTGTGCGCCAGCACGTGTAGGTCCAGGAATCTGACGCCTTTCTTGATGCGCTTGATGCACTCTTCCTGCATCCTCTCGACCAGACGGTATATGCTCCTGGTGTGCGCGCTCGGCCACTCGCCCGTCATGGGGAATGTCCGAGTCACGTCGCTCGCGTAGCAATTCCATTCGGCGCCTGCGTCCAGGCAGACCAGTTGTCTCCCCTTGAGAGGTTCGTTGTTCTTTACATAGTGGAGAGTTGCTGCGTTCCTCCCAGAGCCAGCAATGATCTCGTACGACTGGTTTTTTGCCCCGTGGGATATGCAGGTGTTCAAGAACAAGCCTTCGATCTCAGACTCGTTGGACATGTTCCGTATATTTTCTAGGATCTTCCTGTGAGCTATCCCAGATATCTTGTTGGCCTGGAGGATCATTTGAATCTCATGGTCATCCTTGGCGCCCCGAGCCGCGTTCATTGCAGGTAGGAGCTGTTTAGAATCCAGTCTGAAGTCAACCGACGGCGCCGTCGGTTTCTCGGATTCATGGAGGATATAAACCGGGTCGGATTGATTGTACTTGCGAGCCCACTTCTCGAGATCTCGCCGGAGAGAGGCATGGTAATGCACTCGGTCTACATCGTACTTGTGCTCCGCTTCTTCCTTGGTCACCGTCGGCCCATTCCATATCGCGCGGTGTAGGTCAAAATCTGGGATATAGAGCGTCAGGAAGTCCTTCTTGATGTCGTAGGTCAGGTAGCAGTCTGCGTCATCCGATCCGCTGAGGTAGTAAAAGTAGCGTTTCTGGCGGAACGGGCGCGGCTGGTCCGAATCGGCCCAATTGACTGTTGGCTGCCCGGCTAGATATATGAGGCCGGCGGATATTCCCATCTTCGCCGCGACCTTGCGGGCATGTTGTTTTGCTGATAAGCCAGGGTATTAGCTCCGGGTCATGCCGCCAACCACCAGCAAGGGAGATTGAACTAGAGATCAAGAGGACTGACCTGGATATTTATTGCAGTCACCGCTTGCTATTATGCGGATATTGCAGAAATCAACAGGGCTGAGGGTGATCTGCGACTGCTGTCCCAGACAGGCGCCTGAAGGAGCCAACGACGCATGCATGACAGGAAACGGAAGCCGAGGAATGCTGCAAGATAAACGAGAGGCTGGGCCTGGAGAACGAAGCAAGGAGGGTCGAGAGAAGGAAGGATAGCTGAATTATTATCGTACCCTGTCTGTAACTGGCAGCAATAGTAATAGTTGCTGAAAACATCGGGATCGGGTGTTGCAGCCAAACTCCACTCGGCGTCATCAACTCCGCTTATCTCCCGCTCTCTCTCTCTCTCTCTCTCTCTTCTATTCCTCCTCACTCGTCTTCATCATACTCTCTCCTACATTCTGCCTCCCCCTGCCTATTCCTCACAGCCATATCCTTCTCTATTCCTATTCATGAACCATGCGCCGTCCTGAGGCATCGGGTCCCGGTGCTCTCTCTGCCCTTCCCTCCACTCTCCGGACCTCCGTCTCGACCTCCCCATCCCCAACATCCTCTCCCACCGACTCCGCGCTGGCCGCTACAGCGTCTCCCGATCTCGTCTCGTCGAATATACAGAGCATCCTGCGATCGGTGTCGCAGCCCAACAATGGCGGCCTGGTTACCGCGGGTGGCAACTCTGCCGGCTCGACCGGTAGGGGCATCTTGATCGGTATACTGTCTGCCTTTGGGTCTGCGGCTGTGGCGGTGTTGATACTGGTGGTCTTCTTTTTCTTCAAATACACCCAGCGTGGCCGGATCATCCTCGATCGAATCGGTCGGCCCGGCGAATATGACGACGAACAGGCGTTTGCGCGCGAGGAGGCGGAGGCCTTGGAAACTATGGACGATATTTCGCGGTCAGAGTATTTGAGAGCAAAGGGTGAGCTCTCTAATTTGCTTGTTGGTGACACACTGAATGCTAACCCAGCTCCTAGCCTTCGCCGAAGTAAACCCCCCGGAGTCGATGCAGACAGATATTTCGCTATCACAGTTCCTTGCGATCCAAGAGAAGGGGGTTTCGGCATGGGAGTTTCAGCCGGAACTCGAGATTGCGAACTGCTTTGTGGAGGCCAGGACCGAGATCGAGTTCTTCGATTCCGAGACCAGTGTGCAGACGAATCTGCCCGTCCCCAAGCAAAACGACGTCTACTACTGGGAAGCAAAGATCTACGATAAACCAGAGACAACTCTGATTAACATTGGCATGGCGACCAAGCCGTATCCCATGTTCAGGTTACCAGGTACGTTGGTGTCTATACTTCGGCGTCATTGTGGAGCACATTGGCTAACGACTTCAGGCTTCCACAAATATTCAATCGCATATCAATCAACAGGGCATCGCAGACACAACCAACCCTTTACACCGACTCCGTACGGGCCGGAGCTGATCCAGGGCGACGTGATTGGCGTGGGGTATCGGCCCCGTTCCGGTACGGTATTCTTTACTCGCAATGGTAAAAAGCTGGAGGATGTGGCTCATGGCCAAAAGGCCCTGAATTTCTTCCCAACGATCGGTGCGAATGGACCCTGTGCTGTCCATGCCAACTTTGGCCAGATGGGCTTCGTATTCATCGAAGCCAACGTCAAGAAGTGGGGCTTGGCTCCAATGACCGGCAGCCTTGCTCCACCACCGCCGTATGGGAGCGAACAAGGCAGCATTTTGCTCGAGTCTGGCCGAGAGAGCGCTGCTCAGATCTCTCATAGTGTGTATCAAGACGCTAATTATGCGCGAACAAGCTCGACTGTCGGGATTGCCCCCTCCGCCAGCCCAGGCCCCATCAGGTCGCCAACGGACATTTCGCTCGCCCAGCTAGCCCACATTCCCTCTCAAGAAGACGTCGGGGAAGGCTCAAGCCGGGATAATGCGCGGAGCTCCGAACACACGCCGCTGCTGAACACTCCAGATCGTGACCAGGCTCCTCCGCCGGAGTATTCGAGTCCCAATGGCAGTCGAAGAGGCAGCAGTGATGGAGGTGATCCTTCGCGCCAGGATCAACCCCCGATACCCAGCTATGATGCGGCTGTCGGCTTGGAGGAGGGTCGAGCACCGCGACACGCCGATGATCATTGAACATGGCGCCGCACTGCATGCAATTTTTTGGTTCCTTCTTTATCGGTCTCGAGGAGTTACTGATGCGCCAACCGCAACGGCGTCCGTTGTATACTCTGGTATTTATTGAGTCCAATTTAGCGGCAATGGTTGGCGTTCGTGGTGGGCTCTTGGTTGGAATTTCATGGGTCAAGCCACCTGGAAGTGGGCAATGAAGTCACGTCGGTTGGGATTTGATGCCTTTGCTCTTTGCTTTCCTATCTGCATCTCGTGTGTCTCGCCGGTTGAGCTCGTTGAGCGAAGCTATTGCCTGGAGCTTGGTCATTAACCGGCAATCGAACACGGTTGTTCAGTGTCTCGCTTTGCCAATTGACAGCCTATATGTTTATGATATCCTTGCTTTTTACGGCCCGAAAACTCAAAAGCATTCTTATCGGTGTCTTTCCTAATGTGGTGGTGTTGGAATACTGCTGACTTTCCGAGGCTCTCCCTGGCCATATCGCTACATGTCTTTAGCTAGCTGTCACGTCGATGCATAGCTACTGATCATGCGAGATATTCAATATGATGTTAGCAGTAACGTGTTCTCAGTGTGGATTCCGGTAATATCAGAACTTGGATGGTGATGTCATGTAGATCTAGAGCGGGATAAAGAGGTAGGTCTTAGTAGGAGCGATACTGTTGAAAGAGCTCGTGGTTTTACACTCGGAGAATATCATATTTCCTGCAGCTTCTGGTATTGCTTGTTCTAAGTACTTTTAGCCTCCTAAGGTGCAGGGGGGTTGTTATGAGCAGTGCTGGCATTCCTTCTCCGCATTCCTTCTTCCTTCTTCCTCCTTCCTGCAATCCTCCTCCACCTGTTTACCCTGTCTACCTCCCTCCGCGAACCCTCTCTCTCCCGTTTCCCTATCGCCATTTTGGATACCAAAACTTTCCACAGCCTTTGTGCCTCCTCAAAGCGAAGGATCTCGCTCAATCCGTCACCTCCAGCCGCCTCCGTCCTGCCGTCACCTCCCGGTCGGAACCGCCAGCCACCCCATCGTCTCTCTTCAAACGAAAGGCCCTCTGTGCCTTCTGATTGTGAAGACTAGCCTCTATCTGCGATAGCTGCTGAGGAAAGCTTCTAGAAACGTTGCAGCTGAACCAGTCGTCTACATAGTCCTGGTCGTGCGAACACTGTCTCGGCCCCTTGCTGAGTACCCCATCGCCAATCGACCTGTCGGGCATCTGAAGCGACATCAAAACGTTTCACATCCGCTCTGCATATATCCGATTCTGTGTTTCAGGAAGCTCGATCAGGGTCACGCGCCGGCCGACTGCAGATTCCGTGCGACGCGGAGCCATTCGATCCTTTCGCTCCTCGATATTGCGGACAATGAGAATATATGCCGGTGGGGACAGCCTCTGCGACTTGCTACCATAGAGAAAGCATTAGGAACCCGCTGTTCGAGTCTTTCGCGTGATCGGCCTGGATCCCAAGCCTCGTATTTGGCAGCAGATCGTTCTACAGAGTCAATCTGTATTTCTTTGCTCCCAGTGCCGCCTGAGCTTGCTTCTCCTTGGCAGTTCGGTACTGTGAGAGTTGTCTCTCTCTGCGTATGAGAAGCTGAAAAGACGGCCTGCTTGTGAAGATATGGCGCACGAGGCAGCGTTTCAAGTAATTGTCCTGGTAAGCCTTGTTTTTTCCTGGAGTGCAGTTGTTTCTCCTCCTCCTGAAACAATTGGTTTCGGCATGTTGCAGGGCTTCAAGCAATTGAGTTCTGACAACCCTGGTGGTTCGCTGGCCTTGTTGCCCACTTTATTCCAATCCTGAGCCACACCTAAGACATGACTCAGTCTGGCCCCAGATCTGGCACAGTTTCGGGTTCTAGCATGATTGCTTCGGAACTAATATCTGTTTGAAGGGTCCAACAGGAGGTCCTCGCGAGGACAAGGTGACGGGGCTTCTAGTCAGATCTACATCCACCCACTGGTCATCCAACTCTACGATTGCCGTTGATGCGGGTACTTTGCTTGCAGGCATCATTCGAACTCTTGAGAACAGCAAAACCGAGTGCGAAGACGGCAAGTCTGTGGTCAGGACAGGGCCGTTTGCCGGTCTTTCCATGCCGTGCAAGACACCCCAGGCCAATTCTGCGCATATCTTCCGGAATATCCTTGGGGCGATCCTTGTCACCCATCCTCACTTGGATCATGTGTCTGGATTGGCGATAAATACCCCGATGCTGGAGGCCGGAAGCGGGCCGAAGTCGCTAACAGCCCTACCGTCCATAGTGACCGCCATAAAAAACCATATGTTTAACGACATCATTTGGCCGAACCTCTCCGACGAAGATGGTGGTGCCGGCTTGCTTACGTACCAGCGGCTGGTGGAAGGCGGAAACCCACGATTTGGGCGCGGCGACACGAGAGGCTATGTTCGAGCATGCAATGGTTTACTGACTAAATGCCTCGGTGTCAGTCACGGACGCTGCAGACAGCGGGCTCATACTGACGGCGGGGGCCATCAGCGGGTAGGAAGCGCAGTGTTTGCAGACCCATTGATGGTACCTTCCAGAACAATATCTGTTGACCACACTGAAGCAGGGTAGGTTGTGTGACCTATTTTTTTGATCATTGGGCTAATTCTCCGTAGTATGCATTCCCCACCTCGGTCGCCTTGTCTAATTGCATCGAATCCAAAAGAACCCGGTTGGACGACTGTCGAGAGCTCTGCATTCTTCATCCGTGATCAGCATACTGCCAGTGAGATCATCGTATTTGGGGACGTTGAGCCGGACTCCTTGTCGCTCGATCCGCGCAATAAACACGTCTGGGAGGTGGCGGCACCGAAGATTTCCAATGGCACATTGCGAGCGATATTCATCGAATGCTCATACAATGACTCGATTGACGACGGCTCCCTCTACGGCCACCTCTGCCCGCGCCACCTAATCGCAGAGCTCTCGGTTCTGGCCACAAAAGTCGTCGAATTCCAGCACCCGAACACAAAAGCAGCCGAAAAACGTAAGCGCGAAGACTCCAGCCCAGACGAGCCGGAGGATGTGAGCCCCAGGTCGAAGCGATCGCAAAGCGTTACCGTGGGAGAACTCCAGTTGGGACACAGAGACCCCTCACCTCGAGTATCCACACGGAGACAGACTCGATCAAGGAAAAAAGATGGCGATTATATTGGCGGAAGCGCTGATTCGGGCCACGATGAACAAGTCGACGGCGATCCAAAGCGTGCTCGCATTCCAGCGTTGCCAGAGAATATCCAAGCGGACGGGTTGAGGTCTTTTCCTCTGACTGGGTTATCCGTCTATATCATCCACATCAAAGACGGCCTGACTGACGGCCCGCCCCCGGGCGATCAGATCTTGCTGGAGCTCAGGAAGCAGGGGGAGGCTGCGCGGCTGGGCTGCGAATTCCGCCTTCCCGATCCCGCGGAGGGCATATGGATATGACCTTGACACATTCCTACTTCGAGCCCTGTCCTTTATACGCGTCGCTGGTCGCCGGTTATGCTTGGTGACAAATGCCGGTCCAATGCAAACGGAGTCGTTCGCAGTGTCGCAAGGACAACGCTTCAAATTCTGGAAAACTCTCCGGGAAATCGAATACACGATTTCCAGTTAGCTGCCATTGCCCCATTCCTGAAATTGAGGAGATATTAGTCGGCTGTCAGCGGCATGGAATTAGTACTCTTTTATCAGCGCTTGGTATTCGGAGTTGCAAGGGCCTTTGTCTGGATACATGGTTCATTAACTACTGAAGTGTTTTTTCTTTTTGGTATCTGTCTCTGGCGTAAGTGGCCAGGCTAAATGGATGGATGGATGAACTCAAGAGGCCGTCATTACTATTAAGACCCCGCATTCAGCTAGGCACTCGCTCAAAAATGGAATGATAGTCATACAAATAAACAGCCAGAGGAGAAGATTGCATATACACCGCCAGAAATATATATGAAAGAAGAAAACTGACTAACTCGACTCCTTTCCAGCGCTCCCAATAACATCCTCCCATAAAGACCGCTCGCCGCTCGGAATCCCCAACCCCGTAGCAGCAGGCTGGCCGGCACCGACCCCAGCCGCAGGCCTATTCTCCTCCCAGCCCAGAATGTCCTCACCGTCTCTAGCAAAGGCAATGAGATCCTCCTCCGCGCCCCACTCGCCCATAGCCATCACCCCGATAGGCACCCTGCTCTGGTCGCGGGTGTACCCGGCGGGACAACTGATGGCAGGACAGCCGGTGAAGTTGGCGAGCCAGACATACTCCATATTGCGGACGGAGGATTTGCCGTCGGACAAGCCGCGGGAGAGCTCGGAGTCGGACTCGATGCGCCAGCCGGGGATCGGGGTTGTCGGGGACAGGATGAGGAGACCCGGGTGCTTGCGGAAGAGGTGCGCGAGATGGGTCATTAGGAGGTTGCGCAGGCGCTGGGCGGCAAGGAAGTCCTGGGCCGTGATCTGCCACATGCCCATGGAGACGAGGACCTTGTTGGGAGCGGCGAGGCGGGCGATGTTGTGCGGGGCGACGCCCGCGGCGATCATAGACATGATGGTGAGCACGTGCGCGCGCTGGCCCTCGGGGAGGTACGGGATGGAGATGTCGACGATGGTGTAGCCGTGTTTGCGGTAGTGGGCGAGGGCGGCGTCGAAGGCGGCGCGGACGGGCGGCTCGGCGCGGTCGATCCAGGCGCCGAAGATGCCAATGGTTTTGTTCTTGGGGCGCGGTGAGGAGGAGGTGATGGTGGTTGCTGGGTGCGGGAAGGACGCAGAGACGTGGTCTTGGTCTGCGGGTGCCGGGGCGGCCATGACGCGGTAGGCGAGGGCGAGATCGTCGATGCTTGATGCCATGGGGCCGTAAACGCCGACGGTCTCGGCGAGACACATTGTTGGCGCAGCCGAGACGCGGTTGTGTGACGGCTTCAGACCCCAGACGCCGCAGAAGGACGATGGGATCCGGATCGAGCCTCCGCCGTCGGCGCCGAGGGCGATGGGAACCAGGCCTGCGGCGACGGCGTATCCGGAGCCGCCGGACGATCCGCCGCAGTAGTAGTCCTGACTGTGGGGGTTCCTGGGGGTGCCATAGTTGGGGTTGTTGTTGTTTGTATCTGTACAGATGGTGGTCAGCCAGCGGCAAGGTCCAGCGGCGGGACGATGAAAGACTCACCCAGACCGAGCTCATGCATAGTGGTCTTCCCAATGACGATGGCACCGGCCTCCTCCCACTTCTTGACACACCACGACGTAGCGTCAACGCCGCCCTTGAAGTCCAGCTTACTCCCCAGGTTTCGTTTATACCCTTGGACGTCAACCTCGTCCTTCACCACAACAGGCACACCATCGAGCGGGCCCAACGACTTGCCGTCCTTATATCTCCGTGTAGAGGCTTCCGCCGCGGCGTGGATTGGTTCCGCCAGCGACTCCAGAAACGCAACCGAGTGCCTGCCCGGGGGGTTCGCATCGCGACGGATCAGGGGCAGGAGAGTCTCGACGACGGCGGTGGGGGTCAGCTCCCCGGATTGGTAGCGGGCATGGTAATCCACAGAGGTATAGTATCCGGTATTTCCCTTCCTCTTCTCAACCGGCAACGGTAGGTCCTGGGACGGAGAGTCGGCGGGACTGACGGGGATCACGGTTGGATCATGGCGGGGCGAGTACTGGTTGAGATGCTTGACTTCGCGGACAACGCCAAAGCCGGCATTGCGCCAGAAGTGGCTCTGGATAAAACCCACATTGTGTATTCTGTGATACAGACGATCAGCCTTATCGATCTCCCGGGGTCGCGCTGTCCTGGTCGCCCTCTTACAGTGTAGCTCCGATCGCCAATGGGATACCTCGGAAGACGGGGATTGACTGTGTCTCGTTCTTGTATGGCACCGACGGGCCTTCGCGGACTGGTGGATAGTTTATGAACCTGGAATCGCTGCTATTGGCGTCCATTGTGGTTTCGAAGTGGCTGGGAGGGCTGTTTGGGGAGGGAGGTTGAGAGAAGTTGGAGATATATGGAGTAGTCTTGCCGCGGCTATCTCGAGTCACGTTCACCTTGGCCACCATTACCATGACGCCAGCTTTATATTAATTATACGTATTAACTACAGAGTCAGCTTGATATTGGCCTTGTCCAACCCCAATGCGGTGCCTGTGATCACCGCCGTATATCCGATCAGTATAGCCATGGCTTGAGGCGTGCTGGCGTCGAGGGTATGAACGCTCAGATTCACCACCCCTGTTAGAAGGTTAGCCACCAGGAAAATCGCAAGCCCGTTCTTGTTAAACGCCGCCATTATTGGGCTAGTCGCAAACGACACCCGCTCCGCTTCGCCTTCCTTCCCTGAACTCCGATGGACGGCCGGGAAGAGTACGGTCTCGATCAGACAGAACAAAAGCAATTGCGCAGTGTTGAATGCGACAACCCAGAGAACATACGGCATATTAGCGAGCCTGCGCGAGACCGGAATGTTCGCCCCGTAGCCGAACGCATAGGTGGAATTGAGGGTGAAGAGTATCGTCCAAGCGACAGATTGGACTCCCAGGCTGGTAAGCACGCGCTTCCTAGCCAGCTGCGGTGACGATTCTCCGCGCGGGATAACTCGAATGCCAATCGCGCGACCACCAAGGAATATCGCCAGATAACCTAGAAACGAGAAGACGCCTTCCCGATTCTTAGACAGCAACCCCGGTCCTCTTGGAGAAACAAGGATGTAGCCTTTCAGGTCGGTGGACTCAAGAGCGACCTGATATAGGACGGCAATGCCAAGCGAGAGGATCTCGTACCTCGGTATGAGAGCTGCCAAGGCATCGAGGATCTCGTACCTCGGTATGAGAGCTGCCAAGGCATCGAAGATCTCTACGAACGGCGGCAATAGGCCCATGGTAAAAAAGAAATTCCAATGCACACCGTACTCCGTGACATGCTCCGCGTAGTCGAGACCCTTGACGCTGTAAAGTCGGATCAAGCCAAGGACAAGCAGGGGGATCGAATGTCGTGTTGACGCGATTAGCCTCTGGAACAACGACCTAGTCGTGGGGCGGGTATTCCGGCTTTTGAGAAGCGAACGAGCCGACACCAATCCTCCAGAGAATACAAATGACCCAACACCCAGGTCCATGAAAGATGTGCCCCAATTTTCTACCTTGGCGAAACGACGAGGGAAAACGCGGAAATCAACGGCCAGGATGGAAATGCAGGTGACAGCCATCATCGCACCACGGTATATCGTAAGGAAGGGATGGATCGGGAGAGATTCCGCGGTCCCTGGAATAGTCTGCTGTGGCTTGCTTGAAGCATCGTTCCCAACTGCGACAGACTGACGCGGCGGTTTCGTCTTCTGTGAGCGCGTTCGAGCAGTATTCAGGAAAATCAGAAGAGCCGGAGACGCGAGGAGTATGTTTAGAAGCAGCGGAACAGAGGAGTAAAGTGTTGTTGCAAAGAGAATCGCCAGGATATTGATCAAAAAATCGGCAACAAGAGCGGCAGTACTGTAAGGAGTGAAGAACGAGAGGCGGGACTGGAGAGCCGACCACAAGAGAACAGACACCTAGAATTCAAAGGATCTGGTCAGCAAAACAAATGCGACATGTCAGAGGGCTAACGGAAGTACACACTGGAGCCACGAGAGTGACGGCGTTGATTTCCCAGATGCTGCCACCGCTAAGATTGGACACGAAGGCCTCTTTCCGAGATTTATAACTCGGATCCATGCTGACGACGTGGCGCAATGTCTCTAGAGCTGAGAACCAGAATGCGCAACAGAGTCCAAGTGTATATGCTATACCCCGGTATGTGTCGCCGTGGTGAGGATATACGGGATAGCTTGCTGATATGACAGGTGGTCAAGTGACATACCGCCTTCCCTCCGCTCTTCCTCCGTTCTCTCCTCCTCCCTCTTCCACCACTCCAATCCCCGTATTCTGACCATCACTTCTGCTTGCATGGCATCATATCATATTGCCATCAATATCAGCTCAGGCAGAAGATGCTGCAACAACTCCAGCCCCTTCTAGTCCGATACAGCCACGCTCCTGGTCGTCAGCATCTTCACCAACACTATACAGTGTCTTGACAAAGTCTGAACAAAGCATAGCCGGCATCATTATCGAAGACGGGCCGAGGACAGATTGTAATGATCGATCATCTCCCAGTTCGGTTCGATGGAATCCCGCTATGTACTGCTCGATGCTGACAATTATCGAGCCGCTAGTCTGTTGTGCCGCTGTGTGTCACCCAATTTTCCCTCAAATGAAGGCAATCGGCCCAATGCGCATCGAGTCGATCCGGCATTTGGATTTCTCATGTCTCATGTAGATAAAGCGGATCCGTTTCAGGCCCACTGCCACGGAACACGCGGAATCTACATGCACCGACACGCCGGCGATCCAGACGATCATCAATTCGAAGAAACTCAAAGAAGCCTGAATAGTCGAATATCAAGCAGCGGTTCTTTCTATGCTGTACTCCATAACAGCAATTCTGTCCGACCCACACACATGGTTTGTTATAAAACCAGGAGTAAATACACTGGGGTATTTAATTTATTTATTTATTTATATTTTTTTTTTTTGGCGCTGAAAGTTCAGCTGCCCTCCCGGCGAGCTACGTAATGTGCCCCCGCGCGATATGGTTGGATCTCGGCTCTTGGGCTAGACCAAGATCTGATTCCAGGTGGGACGCTCCAGAGGGAGGGTAAGAACCACATCGAGGTTTCATGGAACCCAATCTGCTTGTGTGATCGGCTTTCATTTTCATCTTTCCACGGAGTATCTTCGATGCCAGGAACCAAAGCCATAACATCATGCCGCCACCTTGGAAGTTGACCATATCGTAAAAATCTCCGGCATGTTTGTTGCTGTTCACTCATGGATACGTTCCACTCTTTTCCATCCTAGTGGCTAAGAGAGAGCTTCTTTGGTTCTAGAACGATCTGATGCCCCTTTATATTGTTGGCGTGCATATTGGGTTATCTTGAGCACTCGGCAGATGCCTTCGGTGGAGAATAGAGGGTTCGTTGCCTCGACGCGGTTCCATGGCATGACAGCGGGTCGCTAAGATTAGGATGCCGCGCAATAAGATCATCTATCAGCTCGTTACCTTGGTCCTGCGGTACCTTGGTCCTGCGGGTTGTTTCCACAGGGATACGAACTGCCTTATTCGGCCTAGGCGACTGGGTCTTGCTTCTGAATCATGCGACTTAACTACCGCGACTGTGCGAACTGAAGTTAATCCTAGTGAATGATCGAGTGTCGCATAATAATGTCAATTAGTACTTGTTGTGGAGTTCTTTTCCAGTTTTGCTTCGCGGAGCTATGCCTTTGCCACTCGTCCGGTGTTTGGGCCAATCGTCTCGTTATGCTCTATATGAAATGCTGCAACCTCGTAGCTTAAGCGCCTGCGAAACCCGTCGCCACGCCGTGTCGATTGTCGAATTCATAGACACAAAAGCACCGGATAGCACGACTGACCTTTTACTCTGAAGGGATAACGACATGGCCAGCCTCCCTGTAACTAACACTCCTAGCGTAAGCATAAGCATTATACGGCATACTTCAAGAGGCTAATGCTGGGCACCGCTGTCACTTCCATGTGCCATGCTGCACTCCACCTGAGTTTTTTTTATTGCATTTTCAGCGTTCGGCTGTCGTAGTTTCGGAGGCTGCAGCTGTGCCTTGCAGGCATGTCCCACATCGGCATATCGATCGCCTCCACATTCCACGGGCCCTTCGTTAATCGTGCGAGACTATTGGTCCCCCTGGCAGCAGACAGTCTTGCTACGTTCGTGGGAAAATGTGTGCGTGCTGGGATACGTATCTGCCGATGATCCCAGAGGAGAAATCTCCATAAGAAGCCCATGATTCCAAGCAGCCGGATCAGCTTGACCCCTCACACTTCTAACTATCAGGTTCTGTTCAAAACTGCCTGCCCATCGAGCAGCGAAGGACTTCCTGGCCGCCCATTGCATTCCCTCCTCATTTCCTCAGCGCGATAGCATGTCTGGAACCTCGTGCGCGCATATACCGGCCATTGCCACATGCTGAACGTGAAGTCAAACCATTCGCGACCTACGCAGTCCTACTGTTTTGCGTTGGTCTCTGTGTTCATGCCTGCGAATCGAAAACGGCGCATCTTCTGAAAGAATATCCAATACGAGAACCGACAGTGGACAGGTTCAGGCACACAATGGACCCTGACGAGGAAGCGCCTGATTGCAAGAAACGTGAACTGCGTGCGGGAGGACGCAAAGTCACGACTCTCTCCGCCAGGCAGCTTGAGAGAAAGCGAGCAAATGACAGAGAGGCCCAGAGAACAATCCGCCAGCGAACCAAGGAGCACATTGAGTTTCTGGAACATCAGGTCGACGACCTGAAAGTGAAACGCGACCAATTCGATGACGTTGTTCGGCGCAACGGTGCCTTGGAGGACGAGTTGACTCAGCTGAGACAGCAGCTTGCGATGCTGGCTGATAGGCAGCCTTATGCTAATCATGGTAAGCTTCCTTGTCCGTGTCCTGTTCGACACAGAATAAGCGATATTCTGGACAGTGTTAACTTCCTGGGAGCAGAACCATATAGTGGAACGTCTGGGCCTACCTTCCCGAAGCACTTTACCGGCACACACCCAATGCATCCAGTTTCAAGCGCACCACCAGTCATTCTGCCTGCTAGTCGAGTCTCTGTTGCACCGAATTGGCAACCTTGCAGTGCCACACGGCCAGCCTCCATGTACGAGTCATCAAGCGCGGAATATCCAAACAGAGTCGAACCATACACTCTCGAGAGCCAGTTCCCAGCGCGTCAAATGGCCCAGGGAGCGGCTTCAATGCCTGTTTCACCTAACCGTGCTGGGTTCGATATCCATGGAGGAGGCCTCGACCCCGCCGGCCATTCGTTTTCGCAACCCTACGAACCCGGCAATCCGCAACCACGACACGACGAATTGCTCCCCTGGGATATGCAGCAAGCTCTCTTTTACGACCAAGGCCAGCGGTCCGTGTCGGTGCCAGCAGTTCCGTCGGAGAGAAGCCCTGACGGGTATACAATCATTCCGAGCCCTCAGCAACCTCCACATACCATGAGTGAGCAACAGATGAGCGACCAATACAACTATGCCTGGGTTAGCCAAGCTTGAGTCGAGATTCTAACGGTGATTTGGATTCCATCCAGAGCGCTTTACCCGTTGAATCCAGTTCGTGGACGGCAGTACATCGACCATCAACACGACGCAAGGCTGCCTTCGAGGGGATTCCTTCAATGCGTTTCTCTCGGGCAGGCACGGCTCTGCGCCGCTTAGGACGTCAACATATTTGAGTATGACCGGCTTAAACAACCCGCATTGGCGATCGACTGCTGACTGCTGCTCCAAGTGTCTTACAGGAACGAGGAACACCGCCGCCCGACCGATCGACCCGCCTGGACATTTATCATTCCGCAGCATCGCGCCCCCGACGTGAATGCATTCATATTCGCGAGTTTCGATACCAACAGGCCCTCGTGCGCGTTGAAACGCTCAACAACACTCCCGAATATTGGCACTCAAATCCGCCTGCTTGGTATGCCCTAGGAAGAGCGTGGTCGCAGTCTTAACCCTGGCGAGCACTCCGAGAACCTCATCTCATCTCCCGTCAACATTTGACTCGGTTGCTTGCTGCTCAGACGGTTTGACCAATCGAGGTATCTCATACTCGGGATAGAACGGAGACTTCTCGCCAGGTCGACAGCAATGCACCTCAGGTGGTTTACAGGACTAAATCCTTGATGATTCTATATTGATATCGTGTCATATCATACAAATGATCATGCCATCGTACAAATGACTCCCATGATTTCCATCATGCAACAAAACATGCACCAAGACAAAAAAAAGAATCCGCTGCGGCAGAAATAATAAAACTCTCAATTTGCAGAACCAAAAAAAGTGACGTACGCCGAACTATACACCTAAGACAACAAGGCAAGAGAACATGGAGGCTTTTTAGGTCGTGTATTCCTTCTGCAGGAGCTTGGCAAGGGTCTGGAGCTGGATGTTGCTGGTGCCCTCGTAGATGGCGCCGATCTTGCTGTCCCGGAACATCTTCTCGGCGATACCTTCGCGGACAAAGCCCATGCCGCCCATCCACTCGACGGCCGACCCAGACACGCGGCCGGCGACCTGCGAGGCATACAGCTTGGCCATGGCGGCATCCTGGACAAAGTCCTGGCCGGCTTCCTTCTTCCGGGAAGCGTTGTAAACAAGGGCGCGGGCGGCCGCGATGTCAGTGTAGGCCTGGGCAAGCTGGTGCTGCATGCCTTGGAAAGTGCCGATCAGCTGGCCGAATTGACGGCGGTCGTTCCAGACGTATCTGCACGGTGTCAGAAGGGTTCCTTTAGCGGAGAGTCATCGTTGAACAACTTACTTGGCAGCGTTCTCCCAGGCGCCCAAAGCGAGACCAGTCATCTGAGCCGCAATACCGATGCGGCCCTCGTTCAGCAAGCTAATGGCATATTTGTACCCCTGGCCCTCTTCACCGAGCAGGTTGCCCTTGGGAATGACGACGTCGTCGAAGTTGAGGACACAGGTGCTGCTGGCCTTGATACCGAGCTTCTTCTCCTTCTTGGCAACGGAGAAGCCGGGGGTGCCCTTCTCGACAATGAAAGCGGTGATGCCCTTGTACCCCTTGCTGGGGTCGAGGTTGGCGAAGACGATGAAGAAGCCGGCCTCCATGGAGTTGGTGATCCACATCTTGGAGCCGTTGATCTTGTACCCGTCGGCCGTCTTCTCGGCCTTGGTCTGGAGAGCGAAGGCATCGGTGCCGGAGCTCGGCTCGGAGAGACAGAACGAGCCGACGGTGCCGGTGGAGAGCTTGGGCAACCAAGTCTTCTTAATGTTGGCATCGCCGTACTTGGAGACGGCGGTGTTGACCAGGGTGTTGTGGACGTCCACCATGACGCTGACGCTGGGGTCGATGCGGGCCAGCTCCTCGATGGCGACGATGGCCGAGGTGAAGTTCATGCCGGCGCCGCCGTACTCCTCGGGGATCTCGATGCCCATGAGGCCCTGCTCGAACAGCTGCTCGACCACGGCCGCATCCATGGTCTCGGCCTCGTCCATCTCGCGGACCTTGGGGCCGATCTGCTCCTGGGCGAACTTGGACACGGTGTCGGACATCAGAGACTCGGTTTCGGTGAAATGCGAGATCGGGGTCGGGGTTAGGTGGGAGATGTCGGCATCCCGCCGGCGGGAGGTCGTGGAGAATGCATTAGCCCTGGGATATGTTAGCAAATGGAATAGCATAGCTAATGTCGCGATCACCAGAGGACATACGATTGCGCCGAGCGGCGAGGCAAGGACCGCGGAGTGGCCAGTCGGAGAGAAGCAGACGAAGGACTAGTAGTTGCGCGGGACAGGGGCCGCAGGGCACGAGCAATGGAAGCCATGGTGGGAAGTAGATCGGAAGGAGGAGTCTAGCGACGCGAACAGCACATGAAAGAGAGAGAAGAGAAGACGAGAGGAGGAGAGAAGAGAGAGAGAGAGAGAGGAAGAGCAACAGACGAGAGGAACTAAGCAGAGGGACCTCGGCTAACGGCGGGATTTCTTGGATCCGCTGTCCCGCGGCCGTCTCACGTGCACATTCCTTCTCTTGCTCAAATACTCGACTGTCCGCAGCTGTGTGCAGTGCTCGCCGCTGTCTTTTCGATGCCATGGCACATCCTCGTTCCAGCGATTGCCCAGCATCTTTGTCGGAGATCGGTGTGGACGGAGCCAGAGATCGGACTGGACGGCCGACTAGTGGAGAGGCCATCCACCCACCCACGGCGACAGGAGTATAGAGTACTGTTCCTGAAATGACATCTGCGCTCCGTTCCTGGCTGGAGATATCGAGAGCCTTCTCTAGAGCAGCGCAAACCTGCTGGCGTCGAGAAGTGAAATCATACGGGGAATTATGCGCGGCGGTGCAAGTGAGGCGCAGCAGTGCCAAGACCCTATCTCAAACAGGAGAGCGCTAAATAGATAAACCCCGCTCCTCCATGTCTTGCCGCCGTCCCGACCTGAGCTTCCTCTTTAACATCTCCCAATTCCTTCCTTCTTATATCCCTGCAAAATGACCACTCAGAGTCAGGACCCCCGATTGCTCTACAGCGTTCACAACATCCTGGGCTTCCACTTGCAAGATGGCGAAGAGTCCGAGCTCACGCCGTCGGGGCCCCAAACGCTGTCTCTTCTGATGGTCCCGACAAGCACCCCAACGTCCGACATGGCAGACGCACACGCCGAGGAGGATTTCTACCTTCATCTGCATCTACCCCCCGAGCTCGACATTGCGCTCCCCGCGACCACTCAGATCTATCACCAGCCGCCAGACAGCTATCTGATCCCTCGATGGGATCTGGGCCCCGACGCGGGCGCGTTCATTCGGATTAAATTCCCCGGTATTGGTTCGGAGCCGGATCAAGTGACGCAGGAGGATGTCGACACGTTCGAGACCATCCTAGCCCAGTGCACCGCATTCCTCGAGCGCGCGGACCCGCCCAAAGGCTACGCGCCCTACAACCCCGCAGAGTATGGCCCCGGCGAGGGGTATGTCTCATCGGATGGCAGGCCGCCGGACTCTCATGGGAGGATTGTTCTCGTGGACGAGGAGAATGGCAGTACTGTCGGGGAGCTCACGGAGGGATACGACGTCGTGGAAGGGCAGGAGGTGAAACATGGATCCAAGAGTAAGATGCCCTTGCCGCCACGTACAATCGATGAATATGCTGCTAACAGTCCCCTAGATCCCGTGGAAATCCAGCTTCCGGTAGAAGGTGAAGGGAATGCAGTCGGCGTCAACAATGCCTCCGAAGAGTATTTAGAGATGGCTCGTCACCCGGCGTACCAAGACTCCTCGATTGTTCAGTCTTCCGCTAGAGCGTCTCGCTTGGTTGTCGCGGAAACTTCGCGCCTGGGCAATATTCTGACAAGCGGTGCGGAGAGCTTCACCCAAAAAACACAGCCGGTCAAGCCGGTGACATTCTCCGATGAAACGCATTCGCGCATCCGAAAGGTGGGCGACTTCTCACAGGGAGCGGCAGGCCTGTCCGCCAAGACAGTCGGCCAGGTCGGCAAGTATGCGCAGAACCTTGGCGCGACCTTGGCTGGACGCAAGGAGAACGATGGCCAGAGGAGCTTGGATAAGAATGGAAAAGAGAAGAAGCCGGGGGCGCTCAATAGATCGATGATCGCCTTTTCGACTCTATCCGACGGCATTGAGCACGGCGCACGCAGCATGCTAACCTCCGGGGCTGCGGCGGCCAACACGATGATCGCCCATCGTTACGGGCCTGAGGCGGGCTCCGTGGCCACTAACGTGACCGGAGGCTTCAAGAACGTTGGATTGGTGTACATCGATGCGACGGGAGTGAGTCGCAAGGCGGTGCTCAAGTCGGCGGCGAAGGGGATGGTTGTGGGACGGATGCGCGACGGAAAACAGGTTCTCGTGGGCGGCGGCGACGGCGGAGAGGTTCCTTCTGGCGGCGTACCGGGAGGCCATGAACCCATGGGGCCCAGTCAAGCCCTTCCGCCAGCGTATGGCGCTCCGGGCACCCGTTCGCTGGGCGGGACGGCAATGCCTGGAGGGAAGCGGTAATTAAGGCAATACGTGTACACATGGCCATGAGGTGGTGGGTATTCTGCGAATACTTTCGGTTTCCTCTTATGATTATCCCGCCGATGCATAATATTTAGAGATGGTTGGTTCCAAGAATACCCGGTAGGATATGGTCAAGCGGTACATACAAAATTAGCAGTACGCAGTTGAGGATAAAATGTTTCGCCCTGTTACTGTACCGTGTAGTCCTGAGCAGGACTCACGATAACACGATCTGGACGAAGGGCGTTGATTGGCTGGAGACGGGACAATGCCAACTCATCAACAGCCATATATCCGGTAGACCGTGTGGGAGGAGGTAGCAGCGATAGAAGTAAAACACCTTGCAGATAGACAGCAATAACCGAGATTAGCGCAGCAGTCCGAATCACAACACTCACCGATGAGGTTAGGGCTGATGCGCATACCAGACAGACACATGGGCTGCTGGCACGGGCTCGCTGTGGATACAGTCGCAGCAGATATGAGAAGCTAAGCTAGATAGACCTGGGCACGGAGCATCCATCTTGAAGAAAACCACCAACGGCTGCAGACTTGAAGCAGACTGAATGTAATGACGATCGTCAAACAAAGAGAGGCTAAGCTAAGCGATTTGGGGATGAAACCGCGTTTATTTATAGCTTGGCTGTTTGAAGGTGTTAAGAGAGGGTAGGAGCACTATGGGATGAATGCTGAATGGGATAATTGAAAGAACTGTGACTGTAGAATAGAAAGAATGCTCCATGGATCTATTGCGAGAGACCGGTAAGGAGGGCTCTACTACAACACCCAACACGGCCTGCGTAGACCCGCTCGGCTCTCCCATAATCTTGTCTGTTGTCTTCTCCTCTCCTCTCTTTCTCTCTCCCTCTCTCTCTCTCTTCCATCCCATCTCCTCTCTTCTCCTTTCTTCCCATTTCCTCTGTTTCTCTTGTTCTCC
>RAQS01000080.1:0-61250 GCA_003698115.1 Aspergillus sp. HF37
TTTTTTTGGGTGGGAGTCGGCGGGTGGTGTGTTGTCGAGACTGTCGTTCAAGTACTGACAAGTTGTTTTATATTGTTTTGGACCTGACTTGTGTTGAAGTATGTATACTTTTTTGTTTGGTTATATATATGTTTGTTCTTCATACAGACTAGAGGAGGTGAGGCAACCATATCTCTAAAGGATGGGAGGGAGGACTACCAAGACATAGATAGATATATATGTATTATATATATATGAAGCCGGAATATCGTCTCCCATGTAAATAACATCGACGTTTGTTGACTTTTCCATGGAATTCATGTTCCAATAAAGCCAATCCAAATCGCAAAAGTACCATATAAAATAACCGGCCAGGTAGCGGAAGCAACCACCATACTGCAAACCGTCCGTCCCAACGGCCCTGCGCCGTAAAAACTTCACAAATGGAGTAATGCTCGTCGTCGTCGTAGTCTCCATCGTGGTGACCATGAGCGTACGAATAATCTCGCCAAGAGAGGACCGTGTATAGTGTAAATCTCTCACTTACACAGAAGGTGCAAGTCTACAAGGGTTACTACATCTGGTTTAGTTTTGTGTTTAATAAAGACGCGGTGTTTTAGAACCCTAAAGTGTGCTGCCTATGCATGAAGAAGGAAAAGTTCTACTTAGTAGACTAACTAAATATAGCACGTATAGGCGCATATGGCCTTTGCTTGGTTCTGTAGAACGAAATTGACTCATTATCGAGTCGTTCTGCTGGATAGTTATATCATGCATTAGTAGAGATATCAGAGATAAAAATAGTAGAGAAACAAGGAGACGACAAGTCAGAATACAGACAGACTCATGAATGAATAACGAGAGACAATTCAACATTGTGTCAATTCATCCCACCCAACCCAGTCAATGCAACCAATCAATGCAGACCACCCTTTAATCCTTCACTTCCAGAGGCTCAACGTTCCAAATGCTATCCGCGTACTCGCTAATCACCCTGTCCGTGGAGAAGAACCCCATGCGCGCAACGCTGGTGATGGATTTGGCGATCCACTCGTCCTGGTTCTGGAACGCCTCGTCGACCATCGCTTGCGTCGTGACGTACGAGTTGAAGTCGTCCGATACAAGGTAGTAATCGCCATGCTCGACGATGGAGGCCGTCAGTGCCGAGAAGCTGCCGGAATCGCCGAACATGCCACCGCGGATGGCTTCGAAGACCTTGGATAGATGCGGGTCGAGGTGAAAGTCGCCGTATAAATGGCGGTGGCGCAGCTCCTCGACATCCTCGGCCAGGTTGCCGAAGAGGAAGATGTTTTGTTCGCCGATCTCGCGCGTGATTTCGATCTGTTGGTCATGTTAGGGCTAGTGTGTTGGAGGAATATGGGGAGACGCACATTTGCTCCGTCGCAAGTCCCAATGATCAATCCGCCGTTGAGAACGAATTTCATATTACTGGTCCCGCTGCCTTCAGTACCGGCGGTTGAGATGTGTTCGCTGATATCAGAAGCAGGGCAGATGAGCTCCGCCTTGCTGACGTTGTAATCCTCAATGAAAATTACTTTCAAGAGGTCTCCAACGTCCGGGTCATTGTTCACAACGGACGCGACGTTGTTGATGAGGTGGATGACTGTCTTTGCCATCCAATACCCGGGCGCTGCCTTGCCGCCGAAGATGGAGACCCGGGGTACGAGTTTCTTCTTCTCTCCCGGGGACATGGCCTTGATGTTGAGATACCGGTGGATAACGCCGAGGATGTTAAGCTGCTGACGCTTGTACTCATGGATCCGCTTCACCTGAACATCAAACAGCGCTTTCGGATTGATGCTGAAGCCGGTAAGGTCCTTGATGTGTTTGGCGAGACGAAGTTTGTTTGCAGTTTTGATCTCGGCCCATTCTCTGCGGAATTCCTTATCGTCCACAAAAGATTCAAGTTGGTCCAGCAAAGACAGGTCTGTCAAGAACTGGGATCCGCCGAGTTTGGATGCGATCAAGTCGGACAAGCGCGGATTGGCTTGGTTGAGCCAGCGTCTGGGCGTGATGCCATTGGTCACATTGGTGAATTTGTCAGGGCCGTAAATCGCAACAAAGTCCTTGAAGATTGTAGTTTTGAGCAAGTCAGAATGCAGCTCAGCTACGCCATTGACTTTGTGAGACCCAATAACGGCGATATGGGCCATCCGGACCATCTTGGGGTGCGACTCCTCAATGATCGAGACTCGAGACAGCATGCCCCTATCACGCGGGAACCTCCTTTCAACAGACTGCAGGAAGAACAGGTTGATGTCGTATATAATCTGTAAGTGCCGTGGCAGAAGATTCTGAATCAGTGGGAGAGACCACTTTTCCAGGGCCTCTGGCAAGACTGTGTGGTTGGTATATCCAAATGTGCTGGTTACGATGGTCCACGCCTCATCCCATTCGAGGCCCTCCGTGTCAAGGAGGATGCGCTGTAGTTCGACGATGGCTAGCGTGGGGTGGGTGTCGTTGAGCTGGATCGCAACTTGGTCTGGAAATTTACTCCACGCCCTCTTCGTCTTCTTGAACCTCCGAACAATGTCGTACAGAGAGGCGGCACACCAGAAGTACTGCTGCTTTAGCCTTAGCTCCTTCCCCCGTTCGAGGTTATCATTCGGGTACAACACGGCCGATATTGTTTCAGCACGTTGCTGGTCTGCAACGGCACTTTCGTAGTCGCCTGCGTTGAATTTCTGGAAGTCAAACTCGCCGCTACTGGCCTTGCTTGACCAAAGCCGGAGGTTATTTGTTGTGGAGGTACCGTAGCCGGGGATGGGGACATCATACGCCACAGCCTGAACGGTTTCACCGTCTTCCCAGGAGCATACGGTCTTGCCGTTTCCATCTTGCGATTTCCTCACCCAGCCGTAGAACTGGATATCAACGGTGACGTCGTAACGGGGGAATTCCCAGGGATTGAAGTCCAGCCAGTAGTCAGGAATCTCAACCTGGTAGCCGTCCATGATCTCCTGTTTGAAAATTCCATAGCGGTACCGCAGCCCATAGCCCCAGGATGGATAATTCATGGTCGCCATGCTGTCGAGCAGACATGCTGCCAGGCGCCCCAGGCCGCCATTTCCTAATCCGGCATCGTGTTCCTGGCTGACGACGTCCTCGATGCGGAAACCAAGATCTGCAAGACCATCTACGCAGTTATATTAGCATTCCAACTGTTATTATCGAATGCAGAAGAGAAATTGACGCACCTCGGGCAGGATCCTTCATTCCAATGTTGAGTATCGCATTGTCCAGCGCTCTACCCATGAGGAACTCGAGAGACAGGTCTGAAAAGAACCAGTTAGCCAGTCTTCCGTGAGAGTGATTGAAAAGAGAACATACAGTAAACCCTCTTCTGGTCGGAAAAAGACTGACGCTGCTGGGTTTTGTTCCAGTCAATGATCAGCCGGTCTCTGAATGCCAGCGCTGTTCCTGAGTACGCAGCCCTAAATCACAACGTGTCAGTCGAGGTTGCTACGCGGGAGCTGTCAGGCCACCCACAATTCGTCGCAGTTGTATAAAGAACGAGCCAGGGTCGTTTCTACATGTCGGACGAGCTCTTTCTGGAGATACGTTAGGAGATCTAGATCCCAAACCCGAGAGTCTACATACCTCGAATTCATCTTTGTTTGTGAAGGGTCTTGCAGACTGAGAGTAGTATCAGCATTTAACCAGGTAGAAGCCAGTCAAAGGTAGCATACGTGTTTACGCCAGCTGCATAGATCCAATGGACCGCGTTAGCAATTGACAGACAGCTGCTGGCAGATCCGACACTCACGCCTCCCTCCGTGGTTCGGGAATGCTGGCCTCGACGCCCTTGGCCTCAGCGGGAGCAAGGCCAGTGAAGGTGCGCTTGTGTTTTGGACGGCTGAAGCCAGGGCCAACAGGGCCTTGGAGCTCTGAGATGGGAGCACCGACGGACGGTCTTCTCTCGCGATGGTTGGTAGTCATAGCTGAGACGGAGGGTTAGGGAGGTGGTCGGGGAAGAGGGAGGAGAGAGGAGGAAAGAAGGAGGAGAGAGAGAGAGAGAGAAGAGGGGAAAGAAGGAGAGGACGGGGCCAATGCTGCTGCTGTCAGACTCGAAAAGGGACAGGCTGCATGCGGAAGGCAGATGCCTGATTCAGACATAGAGTGGTATCGTATGGTACGGTATAGTACAGTCATCCAGCATAAAGTCAGTGAGTAAGTACAGCATTAGGTATTTCCATGTATCAGTCAGGTAATCGGTAACTGAGAATTGCATATCCCAGAATGGGAAATTAGGGCACAGGAAACACCGCTAAGAAGACAAGAACAAGAGGATATCAAGGGCGCATGTCTCACAGAACGAGCTTTTGGTCGGCGACAGAAACGCGGCCGACCAAAACCAGATACGGGCTATATCAAACTATGCCCGATGCAATTAAATAGCCAATTCCAAGTAAAAGAAAGAGGTGAAGAAAGATCCTCCGAACCAAAGAGAGCGAGCGAGCGAGCGAGAAAACACCATACCAAGAGATCCGAGTAAGGGGATATAGACCATACGCTAGCCAATAACGCCAAAGCCATCGAATATATGAAGGTAAGCCACAGGAAAGTATGCCTATACCAGTTATAGGATCCCCGAGTCTTTCAGGGCATTCTGGAGGATCGTCTCCTTCACTGCCGCGAACACTGTCCGAATATTGGTCGTGTCGGTCGCTTGAGTGAGTCTATCACGGAGGAAGTTCTCCAGTCAGTCTCCAGTCGCAGAGATACCCCGGGGAAATCGAGCACTTACTGCGGGTAGAAGTTCAGGTGGGCACGATTGACCTGGTTGAATCGCCAGAGAATGTACTTGACGGCTCGCTGAGGGTTGTCACCGCCGGAGTAGTCGGGAAAGTAATTGCTGAACGGCGAGCGAGGGAGTTTTTGTCGGAAAAGATCGACTTTGTTGAGGAAAAGGATGATGCTGGTTCGCAGGAACCATCGAGAATTCACAACCGAATCGAAGAGTACCAGGCTCTCCATCATTCGGTTCTAAGCCTGTCAGCACAGTTGTAGTCCATCAGACATGTCGGGACTTACTTGGTTGCTCTCCTCCAACAGCACTTGGTCATACTCGCTCAGAGCCACACAGAATATAATCGACGTAACATTCTCAAAGCAGTGAATCCACTTCTTCCTTTCACTGCGCTGGCCACCCACATCGAACATACTGTGCGGGGTTAACACTTTGGGCTAAGAACCCGAAGGGGCGTCCATACTGTATGCTCAACTGTCCCATGGTAAACCTCGTCTCGTATATGCCCGTGGTTTTTGTCCTCGCACGAAGCACGTCGTCCACATTGGGGATATAGTCTGGAGATGCTATTCGCTTCGCTTCCTCAAAGAAGCTGGACCGGTGAATCCCGTGAGCATGTGTCCCGGAGCAACTCGGTGGCCGGGGTTCTTACTAGGGTGCCGAGTCCATCAAATAAAACTCATTCTGATGCTCCAAAACCATCGACGTACAAGGGTCATTCCAGAGGAATGTAACCGCATCCCCAATCCTGGGATCGAGCGGGGTGTTGGGATCCGGATCGATGATGTAGTCGGAGAGAAATTGGATGAATTCCTGGACTCGAGCGCTCGAAGGCTGGAGGGAGAACTGATCGTAGGCCCCGATGAGCGACTTTGTGCAGTCCAGGAGGTTCTTATACACGGTCAGGCGATACAGAGCGAGCTCTTCGACGGAGTAGCCATTCTGGTGGATGATCTTCATCTGCTTGACAATGGTCGACTTCCCGCTCTCTCCGGAACCTATGGTTGAACGCCGATTAGCCACGGACAATGGCGCATTCTTTTTAAGACACGCGGGACCAACCAAGGAGCAAGATCTTGCATTCTCGCCGAAATCGCCGCGAGTCCTCCTCCAGCTTGCGGTCGATCATCTGGCTCTTCTTCTTCTGCTCCGCATCCTCGGGCGACTCCTTGCTCATACAGAAACCCATATTCACCAGATCGCGTCGTATCGTCTATATAACCAAGGGATCGACCGACAGCCGCACACGGGAGCTACTGGGGTCAGTCCCGTCTGGTTGCGGCCTCCCGAGACCTCCAGGGCGCTAACCGCTCACCAAAACAAGGCGAAGTTAATGGGGCGGTAGACACGATGTCGGGAGCTAGCGACGATGGCGGATCGATGGAGCTTATTTGAGAAACGAAGCTCTGTGCTGAGCGATTCCGGGCGAGCGCACGGCGAACGGTTCAGCTGTGGACGGAGAAAACGGGAGCAAATTATGAAGCAAACGCAGAGCCGTGACACGACAGGTCCTGAGACGAGAGAACAATGAATAAAAAGAAGAAGCAAAGAGACAGAGGCAGTCGAGTCGATCTCAGGCGGGAGATCGGGAATGAGGGGCGAAGATTCAGCTGCGGAGCACGAGTGGGAAGAGCGGATCGGGCCCAGCTGTAGCCAGAAGACGGCGGCGAGTGAACGGCGGGAAGAGAGTAAGATGATGGACAGGGGAGGAGAGTAGCTGAACTGGGAGAGAGGGTAGATAGAGAGAGGAAGAGGAATGGAGGGAGGCAGAGAGAGAAAGGGAGAGTCGGTCAGTTGTTGGAGATGGGTGTTTCAAGTCGTCATTGTCTCTTGAGCTGGAAGCGGAGTGGAGATGGAAGGAAGATGTCAGGGTTTGTTTGGTTTGGGGGAGTGGATAAAGACACGGAGTAAACGGTCGAGACACAGGGAATAATCCTGGAGATTCCGACGGATACAGACAGGCTCAACAGTATATGCCAGCTATCCAGATAGGATTATGATGTAGCTTCCTGTAGCTCTCTCTCCCTGTAGCTGCCAAGGAATACAGATCAGTGCGTGCAAAGGGGTTCATGCCCTGCAAATCCCGTTCGTCTATCCCCACCACGACGGAAGTATCATGGGGTATAGTCTGTAACCTGTAGTACTCCTATGCTAACAAAAGACTCTACTGTCTAATAGAGTGTATTCCATAATGGCAATCCTAATATGAAATCTGCAAGTCCCCGGATGCCACGGTTCTTTTGCCGGAGTTGTTTTCTGCCAACGGAGGACATCTCTGCATCAAGGTAGCGAGGCACTTAGGCGCCAAGGCCCTTAGGCATCCAGGTATAAGTCAGGCATCACACACCAAGGCACCAAGGCATGAAGCAGTGCCGCTGACTCAGCCGCCCTCCCTGGAAGCAACATCCAGCCAATGTCAGCCCAGCGAGCATTTCAGGGTCTTTGGATCTCCTCAACCGTCCCATCCAATACAAGCCGGTTTTTGACCGCTTCCCTGCAAAAATTCACGCTCCTCCGTCTTCATTTCACTTTTCTCTCTCTCTCATCCTCCACCGCTGCCAGTTTTCTGCTTCCCCGCCCTGGCTAGTCGCACGCCACTTGCATCGCCCCTCTTCGTCCTGTCCCGCCATCGCTGCTCGTTCACCACGGGTCAGAAGCCCCCAAGGCTATATCTCCCTTCGCCTCGCAAGCGCGCTATTCCCGTCGCCGTTCTCCCACCATGGCCGAATTCATACGTGCTCAGATCTTCGGCACCACCTTCGAGATCACCAGCAGGTACACCGAACTGCAGCCTGTTGGGATGGGGGCCTTTGGACTCGTCTGGTATGCCGACCTCGGGTTCTAGCGGGGTAACGAGTCTTGCACTGACGCATAACCGGGAATAACCAGTTCGGCAAAGGATCAATTGACTTCGCAACCCGTCGCCGTGAAGAAGATCATGAAGCCGTTTAGCACGCCAGTCTTGTCGAAGAGGACGTACCGAGAATTGAAGCTGTTGAAGCATTTGCGGCATGAAAACGTGGGCGAATATCAACCTGGCACCCGGCGACCGACACTGACCCCGACAGATCATTTGCCTGAGCGATATTTTCATTTCGCCGCTCGAGGATATGTATGGCGCTGAACCCACCGTGGAAGCCCGTCTCTAACTGATCACAAAGCTATTTCGTCACGGAACTTTTGGGAACCGACCTCCACCGTCTTTTGACTTCTAGACCGCTAGAGAAGCAGTTTATCCAGTATTTCCTTTATCAGATCCTGGTACGTCTGCAATATGCCTTATGCGTTATGCCCGCAGCTAACTCTTGCAGCGAGGGTTGAAATATGTCCACTCGGCGGGAGTCGTCCACCGTGATCTCAAACCCAGCAACATTCTTATCAACGAGAACTGCGATTTAAAGATCTGCGATTTCGGCCTTGCCCGGATACAGGATCCCCAGATGACCGGCTACGTATCAACGAGATACTATCGCGCCCCCGAGATCATGCTCACATGGCAGAAATACGATGTTGAGGTGGATATCTGGAGCGCGGGCTGCATTTTCGCCGAAATGCTGGAGGGAAAGCCGCTTTTCCCTGGGAAGGACCACGTCAATCAGTTCTCCATCATTACAGAGCTGCTTGGTACCCCTCCGGATGATGTGATTCAAACCATTTGCAGTGAAAACGTGCGATTGACATGCCTTATTCTCACTCTTTGACTCGTGACAGACACCGCTAATGCGCTTCCACCAGACACTGCGATTCGTCAAGTCTCTTCCGAAGCGAGAACGCCAGCCTCTTGCCAATAAATTCAAAAATGCCGACCCGGAGGGTACGTGCAGTGTTCAAACGACTGTCGGGATGTTGCTGACATGGGACAGCGGTTGATCTCCTTGAGCGGATGCTTGTCTTCGATCCCAAGAAACGAATCCGCGCCGGCGATGCACTTGCGCATGATTACCTCGCGCCCTACCACGACCCCTCCGACGAGCCGGATGCGGAAGAGATGTTTGACTGGTCATTCAACGACGTCGACTTGCCTGTTGATACCTGGAAGATCATGATGTATGTTCCCCGGCCTTTTCGCTGCTTCCATCTAATCCGTGCACAGGTATTCGGAGATTCTCGACTTCCACAACATCGACCAAGGGACCGATGCAGGCCAGATTCTGGTAGAAGGGGTCGGGGACGGCCAGCCGGCGTTTACTTAGAGCGATCTTAATACCAAGTACCGCGCAGATGGAGCACTGCGGCCATTTACAACGGGGAATCTGGATATTCTCTGGCGAGGAGGAGACACTTAGTGGATATAGCGTCGCAGGAGGTTGCCATGATCGAGACACAAATGCTGTAAATGTCCTGGATTTGGTCTATTAGAATATACTTACTGTCAATATGCGGCGATTGAGCCTATTGTTTCGTAGTGGGGAATCCCCGGCTGCCACCGCCCGCCGAGTGTTGGGTGCTGTTGTTCGTCTTCCTCACCTTTCTTCTCTCCCCGTCGTTTGCCCCGGTCTTTTCTTCCGCTGGAGAAGAGCTCGGGAGAAAACCCGTTCAAGCGCCATTTCGACTCTTATTTCAATCCCAGATTTGTCGCTCTCTTGGTTGGGCCATCCGACGACGAAATGGCGAGCCACGGCCAGGACCCCATTGTTATAGTCATAGACTTCCATCATGCAAGGTGAGTGGCTGTCGCGAGAGACCACGGAGCAGAAGAGCTTTCTGCGTATCTACCTGCCCGCTTCGTCGCGGCGCTCACTGCCCTGGACCCCCCAAATACCTGCGACGCCCCTCCTCCGTGCCGGAACCAGCTAACCCATGACTCGCGCACCAGGGGCCCCGAAATCGAGCTCTGTATTGCGGACGAGGGAAGCGATCCCGCCTTGGACAATGACTGGTCTTTGCTCCCGTTCATGGCGCTGTCCGACGGCGCGCATACGTACGAACCCTCCCAGCGCAGCTACCCTAAGCCCGCAAGAAAAACACCCGAACCAGGCCATGAGTCGCATGTTGACGCAGGTGTATGTCCAGATCCACCGAGGACTTCTCATATTTCACCCTCCGTCGGAAGGAGACCGCCAAGGAGCCGGCTACCTCGCTTTTCGGGATCTCGTGTTCCAGACAGATCGACTCCAATCTCCTTATAAACAAAACCCCGGACGTGACCAGGTCGACGGTGCAGAAGGCCGTTGTCGTTGTGACGGATAATCCGCAGGGTGTGGGGCAGCTGAGGGAGAAGCTGTCGGTGGTCACTTCGGCGTGGTTTGCGCAGCGGTATGTCGTTCACGGTCGATCCTGGTGACAAGAAGGGACCTGTTTGGAAGCCCGCGGGCATTGGCCTGGACAGGAAGCTGACATACCGGGTGCTAGGGACTTCTCGGACATTGTTATCTTGAAGGTGTGTGATGCTGAACCCTGTAGCATCGCGTCCGACCCATGCTCACTCGTGCTCAGAAATTCCGCGAAGGGCTAGTGGCCAACCTGCAGAATGGACGAGGACAGCCAGATCAGAATCTCGGTCAGTTTGGGTTTATTTGTGGCCCATTGCGACTCCGCGCTGACTCGCTCCAGGGCTCTCTCTGCGAGAGATGATCCATGAATACAAATACCAGACTCTGGTGCTGTTCAAGGGATTATTATTGCAGCCGAAGGTAAGTCACTGCCTCCTGTTTCATTTCAACCGGCATTCTAATCCGAACTAGATGTTGTTTTTCGGCTCGCGATGCGAGCGTCTATGCATGATCCAGTTTTCTCTGATATCTCTAATACCCGGCCTCATTAATAACCTCCAAGACTGCGCGGATCCGTCGTTTGACCATTTCACCCAGACTGTGGAGAAGCCTGCTTCCCTTAAGACAAGTGAGAGGAGTTCTTGTATGCTCAACCCAAGTCCTTCTATCGCCGACCTATGCTAACAGTTCCAGTGCTGGCCTACATGGGCTTGCCATTGCAAATATTTGGAAAGGTTGTATTCCCTTGCCTGATCATTTCTATGCTTCTGACTGTTACAGGGGAGTATGTTCGGTCCCTATACACCTCTGCAGCAGCTGGACCTGCTGGCAGACTATGGGACCAAGTCGTATGTAGTCGGGTCCACAAACTCGCTCCTTTTGCAGCAAAAGGATCGCTACAGCGATATGTTAATAAACGTGAGTAAATACTCTTGAAACTTGTCGCCATGCCTCTGACATTATCACAGCTTGACGAAGACACCGTCAACATTTCATCCCCATCCCTTCGGAGTGCCTTGGCTTTATCTACCGCGGACCGACGCTGGATTGATCTCCTTACCCAAATCATCAATGAGACATGGGACGATGCGCACCCGGAACGCCCAAGGACCCTTGGTTATATGGGATCCGAGGAGTTCATCAGGCTGCAGTTTGAGGAGTACTTGCTTGCGTTACTGTCCTGCATGAAGTACCACGAGGAGCTCAACTCATTCAACGCCGGAGATTCGGGCCGTAGAAGCAAAGGAGAGCTGCAGGCGCTGAACATTGAGGGTGATCCCGCGCTGGAGTTCAACTCGGAGTTTCTGGCCCAATGGCAGCACACGTCGAATTATGCGCTATTCAAGCGTTTGACGTCAGACGCGCTTCTATTTTCGATTGTCGAACCTCGCCATCCCTGCGCGGGAGGCTTGAACATGGAGGATATTCAACGGCGGTTAGGTCAACAAGTCGCGGACCTCCATTTGGACGACAGAGTGCGAGAGGGACGCGATGCACTGAACCGACATTTCGCGACGGGCCAGAAGAAAGTCAGCGCCGCCTTCAACAGCTTCTGGACGGACATGGAAACCATGCGCGAAGCGCAGCGTAAAAGGAACGAAGAGAAATCCACCCAGTCCCAACGATCATCCATGGACACAGGATCGCCGCCGTTCCCGTCTTCAGACACAGCCTCCGTCACCTCAAACCCGTCGGCCTCTACATCCACATCCTGGCTCGGCGCGCGGAGAGCGCCGTCCTTCGACATAACGCAGACACAAGCGTCTGCGGAGGCGCCCGCCGGCACAGTCAGCCAACGAGCCGGCGCCTACCTCAGCTCCTGGGGCTCCTGGGCGAGCGACAAACGCAAGGAATGGCAAGAGAAGAAAAACTCGCCAACCTCTTCCCCGAACGCCTCCACCCCCTCAACCCCGACCCTGGGCAGCATCACCGAAACCAAGGAATCGGAGCGCGGCAGGCAGGTGTCAGCGCAGCAGCAGCAGCGCCATAGCGAGGAATTGCCGCCGGCTGCGGCGGCGGGGACCACTCTTCCGCGCAGTCAGAGCAGGCGGAAAAGATGGAGCAATATCATTCTCCGCCGGGAGAGCGGCGAGTTCATCTCTCCCCACCCCCACGGCAGGAGAAACGATGGCAGCAGCAGCAACGATAGCAGCGAGAACGATGCCCCATTCCCGCGCTCGCCCCTGTCCAGAGAAGCTCCTATCCTGGGATCCGACGATGCCGAAGCCAACAAGCCCGGCGAGCCGGCGACGGCCCCCTCTAGGCCTGATTCAGATGCTGCGGACGATAAACACGAGGAGGGGAAACCGCAGCCAGCGGATCGCGCCGACGGCGGACCTCGTTCAGCAGAAAACGACACCCCGTCATCCCCTGCAGCTGCAGCTGCAACCTCGCCAGGAGAGCTTCTGTCCGGTCCACAGAAACAATAACAGACTCAACAGAACACTCTCCTTCCTCTCTCCCTGGAACCAACCGCGCCATCTATCTTCCGTCAGCACCCGCTCATAACAGAAAAACATACTGCACCGGCATACTAATCCTAATCTCTCCATACCCTTTTCCTTTTTCTCGTCTTTCTTCTACCAACCATCTACAGCAAGCAATACGTCTTTGGATATAATTTCACACCTTGTGTGTTTGATGGGTATATGGATGGACGCCTGGAAGCGCTTTTGGGAATCAGCTGTTTGATTTTCTAATCAATTAATTGGTATATACTCCGTGTTTAGGTAGTTCTCCGGCTGGGGATGCATGCGGATTTTGTATAGTACAGGAATGATAATAAAGGATGCTGCATGCAGATTATTTGTGTTAACAGGCCTTCAGAAACTGCCTACTGAGACTCCTACACAGACCAGAGTAATCTTATACCAAAATTTATATGAGCTAATAATATCCCCGATATACCGGCTCCAAACGAATTAGAAGCAGGCCACCGCCAATCCCACGGAAATTGGATTATCATCTGTCACATCAGTGCTATCAAGACATCGCGTATCCAGCCGACTGAGCCGGCTGGTAGCAGAGGACGGCCAGAGGACGGTGAGAACACCAGCGCTAACCCAGGAACAACGGACAAGAGAGGGGAATCGGCAGGCTAGCAAGCTAAGCAATGTACGAGATTTCATCGCCGTCTAGTCTCTCCACGTAATCCTTCTCCATCAGGTTCTCGATGTTCTTCTTGATGTCCGGGACCTTGGGTGGGAATCGGGATTTGACCTGCTGGATCACTTCCTGCACCAGCTGCACATGCTTCATCTTCTTCCGTGATTTCATGATGCGGACGATGGCCGACTGCATACAGGTTAGTAAACGATGTTGCGAGATTTATGCGTGCAACGTACCTGGAGCAATAGTTTACGGTCCTCCTCTACCATCTTGTGGGTGTCGTCCGACTCGACCTTCTGCTCCGACTTGATCGGGATGTTGAGGTTGACTTTGATTTTCTTGTTCTTGAAGTTGTAGTTCAATGAAAATGTTGTCCCAGGCCCTGGTTTTGCTCCTTCGGGGCTAGGAAGGAGTACCTTTGCCTTGAGCAGGATGGCGAGGTTGGGGTCGAGGACCTCCGGCACAAGGGAAGTAGCCTTTTCGATGTCGGAGTACTCCAAGCTGTCATGCTCATTGAAAAGCAGGAGAATTCCCATTTGGAATGTCGACACCTGGAAGGTGTACGGCACCTTGGTGTTTTTAATGTAATTGGCCTTGACCTCACCTTTACATAGGTTCCACAGCCATGTGAGCTTGCGGCCGCTATGCTTGTCGAAGTAGAAATTCTGAAACTGCTCCGTAGTCCTGATGATTTCTGGCGGCGCGAGGAACTGCGTCGCTGGCGGGGTGAGAGGCCAGAATCCAGTTCCCAGAACCTGGAAGCTGGAGTCGACCAGCTTCTTCCGCTCATCATCGTCCAGGATTTTATCTTGCCAATCCTTGTAACTGGCGTTGAGATCCTTCGATATTTGGATATCTTGGAACATACGCTGCAGCTTGTTGGTGTATTCAAAGCCACAGGCCTCCTTGAGCTTGCTGATCATGCTGGTTTCCGCATCATCGGACACTGAGCTGACGTGCACCAACCGTTTGGCAAGCATCTTGGAATAGAACTTCTGGAAGACGTCCTTGTCCTCGATGTACTTGAAGACGGTCATAATTTGCCCCAGCATTTCTTCTATTTCGGATTCCTCCGTAGCCTTCGAGCCTTTCCTGAGTAGCGCATCGGTGTTCCGGGCAAGGAGCTCGGGCGACTTGGTTGAGCTTGACTTGCAGATCGTGTTCCGGTTGACAAAGTCCCGGCATGCATTATCCAAAGACCGGACAAACTCGGACTCTCCATTGAACGCCTGGTTGACCAAGCTCTGGTACCTGGAGTGAACTTGCAGCAGCGCATCCACGTACATCTTAGGCTCAACCGACTCGCCGTCTGCGGCCACTTTCTCAACTGCCGCCCAGCCAGCTTTCCTGACATGAGTCTCAAATCTTGATCGTAGAGGATCCAAACCATCCTTGATTTGTGACAGGAGTCGGTACAGCCGGGCAAGATCTTCTTGGCGCTCATTGTCCAGGAGGACCTGGAATTCATCCCGGAGCAACTCGGAGTGGGCCGTGACAAGCACATCCAAACAGGTATCGGTGAGATTCTTCGTAATATCAGGGTGTAAGTACAGGCCGATGCGGGCCGTCTCTTCCTCGAGGCGAGCCTCCGCCTTCTTCATGTATTCAACCACGCTGTTCTCCGCGACAAACTGGCGTGATTCCTTCTCGTAATAGGTTCGTGTTGCAGCGATGAATGGCTTCTCGAAATAAAACTGGTAGACCTCGAGGGTAGACTTGGTCGTATCGTTCTCATCTAGACCGAGAGACACAAACGAGTCGACAACGCTCTTGATCTGCGACTGTTCGATGGTTTCGCCGTTTCGTTGTTTCTCGATGAGATTCAAGACGGCCGCCATGACCTTTTGGTGGACCTTCATGAAGAAGTCGTCCTTCCACTTGACGAGGTGTAGGGTGTACACGTCATATACGTTCTTCTTGCCCTCGTCGATCTCCCGCTTGACCCAGTGGCGGTTGAGGTATCGAAAGAGATGGTTGACATATTTTGCGGCAGTCGTATAGCGGGCCCACTCGCGGATATAAAACCCCAGCAATGCTTCTTCAGCGTGCGCTTCGGATTCCCGATGGACACCCTCGAGATGTTGTGAAAGGTAGTCCCCGAGCATTCGGTATAGTTCTTCTCCCAGAAGGTTTGCTGCCGGAGAGTCAGTTGTTCGAAAGAACGTCAAACCAGGCCCAGGAAACTAACCGCCACGGTGCGCTTGTAGACTTGGGCCATTGCTGACAGCTTTCTGTGACGTGCAGAAATTATGGACCGCCCTTTACGGTGTTAGTCGAAGCTCAGTAAACGGATCATGGCGTGTGATCAAAACGACGTACGTGTACAGGGCCATGTACTAGAAGATAGCTAAGTTAGCTCCGGTACACGACACTTCTGGATATTCCACAGGGCAGATGAGCGTACAGTCTTCATATCCACACCATCGTCCAGCTTGAACATCACACTGTTGATGCCTTTCTCCAAGAATGACCATCTGCATTGGTCAGCCCAGTTCGACGGATGCCGTATTCGAGCTGCTCACGTTTCGCCAAGGTCATCCTTGTGGGGTGTCTGCGGCATGGAAGGTGGCATCGTGCTCCTGATGACAGAGAAAGCCTGGGGATGAGCGGAGGTGTCAGCAGTGGTGCTATAGTTGATGATCAGGCCACTTTGGAGTACACAGGAACATGCAACGAGCGTCACGATGCGTTATATCAAACAAGGACACGTACCTCACTATTGGATTCAAGAGACGAGGTCTACGAGGCTGGAGACCTCACTCTCAGCAGATGCCACTGCGGAGCGGGATGGGAACTTGGGAAGCTCAGGCTAGGCGGAAGTGGGGGGAAGGGGAAAAAGAGGGGCAAGAGAGCAGGAGACTAAGATAGAGAAGGGCGTCGGCGTGGAGCAGAGAGAGCGCAAGGCAACGAAGGTACGAGAGGCGGAAGAAGAGGGAGAGAAGGGCTAAGAGAAGAGAAGAGAAGACGAAAGGAAGGCGGGAGAGCGTGGCGGTGGGCGGCGGAGGCTGCTTGGGGAAGGCGGTGAGGGCGATCGCTGTCTGGGGTTGAGACAGCTTCACTTCACGTACAACTTCAGGGTACCACTCCCACGACTCTCCTTCTGCTGCTACTACTTTAAAGAAGGCATCAAAAACACCATTGTTGTTCTGAGACATGCTTGGAATACCTCTACTGCCGCGACTGTCAGGTGGTTATATATCCACCGCGATTCTGATTCTGAGCGGAGATCTCCATACCGTACTAGTACTACTTACCGACCAAGCCAAAGGCCGCTCTGTCTCAGCGGGGGTTCCCTGTATTATTCGGATCGCTACCAGAGTCCCCAAAGAACATCGCCGGGCAAAGCGATAAGATAACATTCATAGATCATAGCTTGGTTCCAATGGAGATGGTGACGTCATCCGTGCTTGAGCCTCAACTTATCAATCTGCAGTGCCATGCTACCGTGGTGTAGCTAAAGCACACTACCAGACTACACCATGTCGTTCAAATCCCCATCCAGCGTCCGGGTCACCTCTCGCCAAATCCCCGATTGGCACCGAATCCCCAATACCTCGATCCAGTCCAAACCGCTCATGATCTACCATGCCGCTTTCGACGCATCCGCCACCGAACTCTCGAAACGTCTGGAAAAGGTCGGCGAAGTCGTTCCCCAGTGGGTTTACGGAATGTTTCCTCAGACGCACTTTCACTCCACCACGCACGAGGTTCTTGGGGTTGTCTCGGGCCGAGCCAATCTGTGCTTCGGCGGGGAGGGAAACCCGGAGCGTTTCGAACCGACTGTCGAGAGCGGCGATATGATCATTGTCCCGGCTGGGGTCGGGCACCGGCTGCTTGATGAGCTGGATTCCAGAGGAGAGCGGTTCAAGATGGTGGGGGCCTATCCCCAGCAGAAACATTGGGACATGTGCTACGGTCAAGAGGGAGAGGAGGAAAAGGTCAAGGAGATCGCAAAACTGGGATGGTTCCATCAAGACCCATTGTTTGGGGTCGATGGTCCTGCATTGCATGTCTAACCTGACGCCGCGAACTCGCGGTACCTGTAAACCATATGCTTCGCTCCTAAACCTGCATGTATGTAGCAAAAATATATATCCCACTTTTTACAGACGAAACAAAGAGCAAAGAGAACAAATAGATCCCAGTCCAAAAAAATGAGCCATAAGAAATATAAATGTGGACGAGTTAAATAGCACTATTATATCAGTTACCGGCCTCAATGAGCGACTCGTTCGACAAGCCTGTCCAAGGTCAGCATCGCAGCCGTGCAAACAAAAATGGTACTTACCTGAGAACGCTGATAGAAAACGTCATCAGCCAGGCTATCAACGCGACCAGTAGAATAGACGCCAGCGCTTTTTGCCGGGCACATATCAAATCATTCTTAGGAGTGACCTCCTGATTGACCACTGATTCGGTACACGAACCCCTCACAGACGACAAAGATGCAAAGGCTAAACTGAGATTGGCCGAGTCAAACACAATGAAGAAGATATCCAAGAGGATAAGCCGCGCCTTGGCTCTCGGAGAGCGAAGTCCCAGGGGCTTGGAGCTGTACTCGTCCCATGTAATATAAACCAGGTAGACCAGGGCCACCGCATCGACAATAATGGCCATCAACGCAGATGGGCCCTGCACATGGCCATATTTTTCGGAGAGGTGCTCGATGGACCCTCCCAGCGCCAGCGCAGTGACGGAGAAACACCAGACCGTCAGCCGCAGAATCAGCGGCACTATGGGGCTTTTCAGGAGATTGCTGTGCAGGCGCCGGAACCAGATTTCTCGTCGCCGGGGGACCCTCAGGGGGTCTTCTGAATCCTCGCCCCACAGAAGCGCTGCTCGCCATGGAGTGGAATAGTCACCCAAGTTGTCGTTCAACCATTCCGGCGCGACACTTTTCTCCTCTGCACCCTGGTCGTGGGGGTATGCAATCGCTTTCGAAAACGACTTCCAGCGCGACTCGCGAGGTGCAGGCACATATCGATCGGCCGTAGCATCCACGTTTTCCCCTCGGTAATCCGGCCTCGATGTCGTATGCGGCGAGTGGTTGTGCTGAGCAACGAGAGCATCGCCGGGCTGAGAGGGTAAAAGCCTGTCCGTGGCACTAGGTTCGGGCTCGTCCTCGGTATAGTCGACTGACCGGATCCAGGCTACAGCGATAAATGTCAGCCTCGTAGGAGCCCCTATCCATAGTTGGCGAGTGTATACCTGGCAACGTCCGTAGCTTTGGCTTTATATACCGATAATTCCCGTTCTCATAGATTTGCAAACCATCCGGTCTGCGAGACGCATTACCGGAGGGGACCGAGGTGGAATTACGACCCGAGCCAGGGGGTCGAGTGTCGCCATTCGGGGCGCCGTGTGGGAGACCCCGGGGCGATCCTTGCGTCTCTAGCTCCTTCTCATCCCAAACTCTCGAGTCCGTGGGCTGGGATCCCGAATCGCAGGCATCCTGGGCCATGGCCTGCCTTCGAAGACCGGGCTGCGTCGGAGGTTACAGCAGACAACAGACCGGAGCCGAATCGCCCATGACCCTGGCAGACGATGCGGCGGCGAGCGACAGGAGAACCGGCGAGGTTTGCGGGAGGAATAAATGCGTCAGGGGAGGGTGTTGTTTGGTGCCTGGAGAGGACGGACCAGACCAGGGAAAGCAGCTCGGAATGACGTCGGGACGAGATTGTGCTGCTCTCACCTCAGCCCGCATTAATTCCACACTACACCGCCCCCCCCCCCTCTACGCCGTGAAAAGCCTGCGCATTCGAGAAGAGGCATGTTACTTCTGCGGGTTCTGCCTGATCGATTGCTCTGCCTAGTCTATCGATAGTGTGTCTTCGGCTCCCTGCGACCCGACCTGCCTGCGAGCTCCCTACATCGCTGTGCTATGCGTCTCTTCCTCATCCCGATCTCGACGAGGCGAGCCCTGATCTATTCTCGTCCGCTTAAAAAGGATCTGTCCAGGGAGCTTTCTCTGGTCGACAGGATATCGGTCAGGGCGGCCGAGACATGGGCGCAATGGGAGGAGACCGGCCAGGGCTGGAAAAAACAGCTAGTGACCTGGGGCAATAAAGTCCAGCAGCGGATTCCCTACGAGGAATGGGGTCTCAAAAGTATCCCGTCCTTTTCCGCGCAGCGACGGATTGACCCGGCGCACGGAACGAAGAAACTGGAGGTGCTGTTCCCCGGGAATGCGATCAAGACAGAAAAGCTGCTGCCGTTGCTGCGGACCATCGCGACAGAGAGGCAGGATCTACATCGTCGCAGGATGTGGTGGAGTATGATTGTTGCTCCCTTTACGGCGCCCATTGCACTGGTCCCCGTGTATGCGCTTGCGACTCCCTGGCTGGATGTATATCGCTAACGGACCTTTAGGGTACCCAATATCCCCTTCCTCTATCTTGTCTATCGAGGCTGGTCCCATTGGCGAGGTTAGCTCGGCTCACCCTCTTCTCTGGCGATGCTGACGAGGCGCAAGCGCTGAATGGCTCGAGACATTTGGAGTTTCTCGTACAGGAAAACCTTCTAGACCCAATATCGTACCCGGGGCTTGAGAAGCTATACGCAAAACGCGTCGCTGAATCATTGGATAACACGCACCCCGAGAAGCCGAGTCGGATAATGGTCGAGGATGTCGAGCAAAGCGAGGACCGGTTACTGCTTCAGATGTCTGATGCTAAGCAACTGGCAACTATCCTGGACTCCCCGGAACTCGCGTTAGAGGCGGAACGGGCGATCATTCAGGTCGAAGAGAAGCTCGAGGCGCGGCGCGAGTTCAAAGAGGAAGCGGCCCATATGAAGGATTCGAAGAAGCGGCGATGACGGGATCTGCCGGAATTGCTTGAAGTTATGGCATAGATGGTCGCTCGAACATGTATGCTTATTTATTGAAGGATAATGTATAGTATCTGGAACAAAGTGCCTACTGTTTGGACGGCAACTTAGTAAGCGTGACATCGGAAGGCGGTGCTGGACTCTGTCACCACAACACCACCGCAGAATACCTACCTCCCTCTCTCCCGGAACCATGGCAAGCAAGAAGATCGAGCAATGGGAGGTTGAGCGGTACTGGGAGATTTTCGCCTCGCTGTCAGGAGGCCAGCCGCGTCTCAACAGCGCCCAGGCCGCCTCCGTGCTGCGCAACAGTCGCCTCAGCGATGAGCAGCTGGAGAAGGTCTGGGACCTGGCCGATGTCGACGGGGACGGAGAGCTGGATTTCGAGGAATTCTGCGTTGCGATGCGACTGGTTTTCGATCTTGTCAATGGCGTATGTCACCAGCGATCCCCCCCCCTTACCGCTGTACCCGCCGCGACGCAGCTCCCTGTTGTTCCGGCTGGTATCGATCACCCTGTTCGTTGCTAACTGAGAACATAGGAGATTCGCGGCGTCCCGCAATCGTTACCAGACTGGCTGGTCCCGGAGTCCAAGGCGCATCTCGTCCACGCGACTCGCGCGCTGAGCGGGCGTCATGAGGAATTCGAGCGCATAGAGGACGAGGACGAGGCGCTTGGTCTGAAGGACGGGTTTGATTGGTACATGAGTCCGTCGGACAAGGGGAAATACGAGGAGATCTACAACGCGAACGAGAACCGCCGTGGCGAAATTACGTGTATGTTGCTTTCTCGCGAGAAACTTGCGAGCAAGGCTAACTAACTGGGATCTCGCAGTCGAATCATTACACCCCCTGTACGACTCGCTAGACGTCCCCGACACCGACATCCGCTCCGCCTGGAATCTCGTCAACCCGTCTGCCTCGCCCTCCATCAACAAAGACGCCACCCTCGCTTTCCTGCACATCCTCAATTACCGCCACGAGGGCTTCCGCATCCCCCGCAGCATCCCCGCTTCCCTCCGTGCGTCGTTCGAGAACAACCAGATTGACTACCACATTGAAAATGCGCTGCCGGCGCAGAAATACGACGTGGACGGCGGAGTCGAGACGTCTTCGGGCAAGAAGGCTAAGTTTGGCGATACGTACCTAAGCCGCCTGGGCGCCGGTGGGAAGGCAGCGTACCAGCCGAAGGGGACCGATTTCGGCGAAACAATCCAGGACGAGGAGTGGGAGAAGGTGCGGCTGCGGCGGGAGCTGGCCGACTTGGAGGGGAAGCTGAGCTCTGCCAACAAGGCCGCGGAGCAGGGGCGGGATCGGGATCGGCCCAGGAACGACGGCAGGCCGAACTGGACCCTAATCAAGAAAGAGGCCCTCCAGCTTCTGGAGTACAAGGAGCGCGAGCTCCGCGAGATGAGGGAAGGGAGCGGCCGGGCGAAAGATGGGCAGGCTGTCTCGCGGCTCACGGAGGATGTCCAGACTGTCGGCGAGCAGGTTGAGGGACTGAAGAAACATCTCGTTCAGCGCCAGGATACGCTTGCTGATCTGCGAAGGGAAATTGATGCCGAAAAGAGGTAGAACGGCATTCTTCCATGTTCATGACTCTTGTCTTCTTCTGTACAGCCATTCATTGGCGAGGAGCTCCAGGCGCTATGGTGATTTCTCGTGTGCATTCATGCAATGCTGATTTCCGGATTGATTAATTAGCCTTGTTGCGTCCGCCCAGAGAGCGTAAGTTACACCTAGAGTACATAATTGCATCGGCATCCTGTAGGACCGTTCCCATACGCCGCCTCCTATAGAAACAAATCAGCCAAACACCAGAACATTAACCGGACACCCAAAGAAGTCATCAATCATCAGCTGCGTCGGTGCACCGCCAACCTCATACAGCAACACCCTTACCCTCCCGCTTCGTTTCCACCGCCAGAAACGCCGGACCGCTCTGATCCAGCCCCTTCTCGGTGCGCGCATACGCCTCTTCGCTACGATCAGTCAGGATCTCGAGATCCCTATCAGAGAGAATCGCGCCGGGGTGGTGGTCAGCCGCGGTATCGAATCGCTCGAACCCATCGTCGCCGAGCAGCCTCTTGAGTTCATCGGCACTATTACCATGATCGGCTTCTTCAGTTGAGCCCGCGTCGAGAAGACTCCGAAACTGGCCCTGCTGGATAACCAGCCTCTCAAGCCGCCGCTTCGAGTCCGCCTTCTCGAGCAGCGTCTGCTCGACCGTGCCCTTGGTCGCGAGCCGATACACGATCACCGGATTCGTCTGGCCGATGCGGTGCGCGCGATCCTGCGCCTGCAGGTCCTGCTGCGGGTTCCAGTCGGAGTCGTACAGGACGACGGTGTCGGCGGCGGTGAGGTTGATACCGAGGCCGCCGGCGCGCGTGCTGAGGAGGAAGATCCGGTGGCGCGGGTCGGTGTTGAAGGCGTGGATCTGCGCGTGCCGGTCGCTCTGGCTCATGGCGCCGTCGATCCGGCAGCAGTGCCAGGCGCGCAGGCCCGTCGCCCAGTCCTGGAGGATGTCCAGCTGCGTCTTGAACTGCGAGAAGATCAGGATTTTGTGGTTCTTGGCCAGGAGTCGTGGGATGAGTCGGTCCAGCAGGAGCAGCTTGCCCGATGCTGTTACCAGCGTTTCGTCTATTGTCGATGCGTCGTCGTTCCATGGCCAGTAGAAGTTGTGCGGCGAGTTGCATGCGAGCCGGGCTTGCATCACCGGATTTTGGAGTTTCTTGTGCGATATTTCCTTTTCTGTTTGAGGTCAGCTTGGAGGTGGGCTAAAATAAATGAGCGGAAGAACACGTACTGGCAAGTTTGATGGTCCTCGCCCGCTCCAGCTCCTCCAGCTCGGTATCGCTGGGGCTCGCGACCTTCATATCCTCCTCAATGCCTTGCTCGAGATTGCGCAGCTTGGCGTTGAACTCGCGGTCAGTGAGCTCCTTGTAGCTCTGGCGTCCTCTGCGCCTGCGGGTGGTACTTGTTTCGCTAGACGGCGTGGAAACGCCGCTGGATTTGCGGCTCTTGTTGGACACCGGAGATCCACGGCTTTCATCGGCTTTGCGTTTCAGACTGGCCGGCCGTGACAGCTTCTCGTTGTTGGCCGTCAGTCGCTCCCAGGCTTTACCCTCCAGGTACTCGCGGCCGCTGCCATTGAGGATTTCTCGATAGAGGTCTTTCTGCTCGGCGGTCAGCGGCGCGTAGAGGATATACTCCCGTTTCCTGGGAAGCGCTGTCTCAACGTCGGTCTTGATCCGTCGAAGCAGGAATGGCTTCAGTATCGCGTGCATGGTAGTCACTAGGTTACGCTTCCTCCGCTCGACCATGTCGGCCTGGCCACTGTTGTCTAGGACCGACGAGAAGTCAAACCAGCTCTCGAAGCTGTTGAGGTCATTGAAGATATCCGGCAACAGGAAGTGCAGCAGTGACCACAGCTCGGCTATGTTGTTCTGCAGCGGCGTGCCTGTGATCAGTAGCCTGTTCGCGGAGTTGTAGGTAAGAAGCTCTTTGATAAGTCGACAGTTCATGTTCTTCAGGCGATGTCCTTCGTCCTGCGGTTTTTTAGCAAGAATTGCATCCGTCTGGCATGAACACCACTTACCACAACAATATACCGCCATTGGTACTGAGCCAGGAACCTCCGATCATTCATGCAGATCTCATACGAAGTACAGACAACGGGAAAGTCCATACTCCTCTGGTTCTGCAGCTTCATCAAATTCCGCCTCATAGCCGCGCGCTCGTCCTTGCTCCCATGGTACAAAACAGTCTTGATACCGGGCGTCCACCTCGCGAACTCATCGACCCAATTACTCACCGTGCTCAGCGGCGCCGCGACCAAAAACGGCCCGGACACATTCTTCTCCTTGAAGAACGCAATCAGCGAAATCGCCTGCACAGTCTTCCCGAGCCCCATTTCGTCCGCGAGAATCCCGCACAACCCATTCATCCACAGCGACTTGAGCCACTCCAGCCCCTCCAGCTGATACCGTCTCATCTTGCCCCCCGTCACCAGCTCCGGCTGCTGCGTCGCAGCCACGTCCTGTTCGCCCAGCGCCGTGGGATTGGCCTCGTACTCGTCCGCGGCCACCTCCTGGACTGTAGGGTTATCCTCCGCGACCTCGACATTGGCCTTTTGGAAGTAGCTGGAGATATTGCCATCGGCCTGCGCTTTCTTGGATCGGCCCTTTTTCTGCTTCGGCGGGGGACGGGTATCATCGGCTGCTTTGGGTGCATCGGCCGAGGCCGTCGGCGGGGGTTGCTGCTGCTGTTGTCTCGCGCTCGTCCGCGTCTCGCGCTTCCCATTCCCATCCGCACTAGTCTTCGTACCCAAATCGACGGCTTCCTTCTTCTTCTCCACCGGCTTCATCGCCTCAGCTCTCGCCTCTTCCTGCTGCTTCTTCATTTTGTCCGCCATGATAGTCACAAAGACCTAGACCCAGCCCCGCCAGCTCGTCAGCTACAATCCCGCACCAAGCCATATTTTGTAGCACACATACCGAACTGGTCTTCAGCAAATGCATCAACGCCTTAGCCTTCGTATCCATCCCATCCATATCCTCCATATCCGCGGCATCATCTCCCTCCCCAGCCGCGGGCTTTTCGCCGGAATCGGGGACTGGCGACGACGGCAGCGTGGACTCTGGACGCTGGGTATCGTCGCCCTGTTGTGAATCGGCGGGAGTCACCGTGGTTGAGGTATCCATTTCTGCTGTGGTTCTTATAGGTTGGAAGGAGGGGTGGTTGGCAGGTGCAGCATTTCAAGGAGGGTGCCCAGAGCTGTAGAGTCAGCTGGGAAGAGTGCTAGAATAGCAACAGACGCAAGAACCGGCCTGGGGACAGGATGGAGAGGAAGGGAAAGTAGGATGACGCGCTTTTGTCTCCCGCGCGGCTTTTCGCGTCACGCACGGACCAGCTCTTTATAGCCTTAGTTAGGGCTTGGTCTATATGCAGCTACTCTTTCATCCCTACAAAATACCGGTCTGCATATCTGGATGCTTGCATTGCTTTATCATAAATCCCATGCTAGTCGTACCCTAAATCCACCCGAGATCACTTGCAGATTCCACGACCTTGCTCCATACATTCAACGCCAGTCCTCTATCCTCATGATATCCGTCATTTTCAGTTGTTGTACGGTCCCATAACTCCCATTCGCATCGTCTTGCGGCTCTTGATCGTTTGACTGAAAAGTCATCACAGCACAATAGAGCCTCCCGCCCCTCCAGTGCGCTCGTCTCCAGATCCTTGAGTTGCGCTGGCAGGGGTAGGAAGCGACAACCTCGGATCGCCGGAGGGAATGTCCTGCATAGGGGGGACATCGGACGAATCATCCCATTTCTCGGAGCTCGAAGTATCGTCCTGGACGGGCGCAGCAGCAGGAACATCCTCTGGCTCGTCGTCAGAACCGAAGTCCAGGAACTCCTTGACAAGAGCTTGGAATATCGCGTTGGAACGGGGATCTTCTTCGTCATCTGAGAATTGTGCCTCCTGCTCACTATCGACATCCAAGCTTACTCCATGCATCATCAGTTCCGGCGACGGCGGTGTCGGTAACTGTGGTCCGATGTCTGCTGCGAAGCTGCTAGGGCTTGTCATCTGCGCGAAAACCATGTTCGGGTCGCCATGTTCCCGCCCTGCTCTCTTCTGTTGTTCCTCCTGCTTGGCTGCTTCCAATCTCTGTCTGGCCCGAGAGAAAGAACTAATTTGGGGGTTTTGGCTGAGCTCAACAGAGTTGTACGACCAATTCCCGCCCATGACCCTCCGTACAGGCTGAGGGTCGGACATGACAGGCTCAGCGTTGGCGTTGGGAATAGGAGGGCAGCGGGTCAATCCAGGTGGCCCTGTAATGACTGGACGCGTGTTGGGGAAAACAGGGTGACCGACTATTGCATACTGCTCAAGTGGTCTCACGTCCTTCGACTCGGATGGCTTGTTTCGATACCAGGTACCGCACGACGGCCGGAACATGTCTCCCTTATCAAGGTACGATCGCTCAGAACTCCGTATCTGTGCAGCTCGTCCCACACCGATTTTGAGGCAAACCAATCCGCTGTTCTGGGCAGCCACAGTTCTTGCATGTTCCCGCTTGAGTCGTTCGAATCTTTCATTGTGAAGCTGGCTCTGATACTGTTCCAGCCACCTTGGAGACGCATACGGATTGCCTTTTCGCTGGACGGCTTCCCACGGATTGACGTCGAGAGCCTTTCCAGAATCGTTGATGAATGACTCCCGGTTATGCTTCTCAGGCAGGCACAAACTGAGTCGAGGCTCTTTGCTCGGAGTTGGAGTATATGCCACCACAGCATCTTGTCCTGGAGTGTATGCTTCGCCGGTTAAGTCCTCCTTCCATTCGAATGTTTCGGGTTCCGAATCGTCGTTGGGAGCTCGCAGAGTCACCATGTTATTGCTCCAGTCTCCGGCATAACTTCGATTGATTCCACGCTTGTGCAGGAACCGCCTCGCGTTCAAGAGATCTCCCGATTCACACAGAAGATAATCCATTCCAATGCTCTCTCTCAGCCTCCGAGTGCACTGCCGGGAGGTCTTGCGGAAGACAAGCTGGTGCGGTACCTTGTTTTGTCTCAAAGCACTGTTATCTATTCTCATGAGGGCGCGGACCTGCTTCCCACGCATGTCCTCTAGCTCTGAGTTTTCCAGCTGGATTTGCTCGTTGGGAGAGTCAAGGCGCTCTCGTACTTTATTGCACTCCTCGATCGTCAGGCGTAGCATATGGCAAACACCAGAGAAACTGTGGGACTGAATGAGGTTGTTGAATATCTCCACTTGCATTCCCGGAGAGAGGTCGCTCTATTGAGGGTCGTTCGCAGGGAAAACTGGCTTGTCTAGAGTTAGGTCTCTCGCTCTGATGCAACTCGGATATACTCACCTTTGGCGCTGGGATATCAGCCATGACATCGTCTTGATCGCTGTCCTCCATATCCTTATACGGATTCCCGACCGGATTAGCCATGATGGCCATGTTTCGAGCGTAGACTGGATTCAGGTCTCCATTACTAGCGATCTTGTTCTCAATCGCATCAATCGGGAGGTCCTCGAATTCGACCCTCATCTCCTTGTCAGTTGTGCCGTCCTCATTCTGGCTACTCCGGCGCTGAACATCCTGGCCAGGCCGTCCCCATTCGCCTGCATGTTGTACGCTAGCGTTGTTGTTGCTGTCGTCACGATTTTCCTCACCGGCTCGTGATCTTTCCAAAGTTGGGAACGCAGCGGCAGGCAGATTCGGGTTGAAGTCGACCTGGCGCGGACGAAGTTGACTGCTGGCTTGACGCACGGGCTGCTGCGAGCCAAGGGTGACGAGCTCTTCGTGGTTGAATCGCTGGGGAGGGCGGATGGAGTCACGAAGTCTCATGGTGGTCTGGTGTAAATGAATGTCACTTTAAGAATGAGAAGCGGAGCTCATCAGGTAAACACGTCTATGTGCGTATGAGCACAGATATCACAAGATAGCCACCTCAAGAGGCAGTGAATAGAATTGCGGACGATTTTAGATGAAGTGAAGGGACATGATGGATAGATAGATGGAAAGAAAGGACGGGGGTTAAGAGAGGGAGAGAGAGAGAGAGATGTCGGCGAAGTGAGAGAAGCAGAATCAGGGCGCTTCCCTCTCTTCTAGGAATATCTGACCTTGTCTTCTGTTGACGCAGAAAGCACGAGTTACTCCAGAACAACACAGCCAGTAAAGTAAAGCAAATTGCTCACACCCTCGCTTAATGCTGGCTCTAACCATCGTACACGGCATCTAGTCGGGTATCTCCCTAAGAAAGAACAGCAGAATCGGAGATACAGTGTAAGTATACTGAAACAGAAGCAAGAATGTAAAAATAGTAAACACTACTGCCGTCTCTGACAGAAACAATTGCAGCGATAGCCTCTGGTAGGTCGCTGTCAGCGGTCCTGGAACGGCGCCACGGGCGTTCGATCGGCAGCCAGGTCCTGGCTCTCGTCAATGTCCATTTCATCGTTGGCACTTGCGTCACTATCAACGAGGTTGGTGTGGTCTCTTTTCCTGGATGCCCCCATCGACGAAGTGATCGAATTCGACTTCTCAGCCGCACGTCTACTCGCTTCCACATCCCGCTTCGCCACAAGAATCGACTCGAAGTTCATCATCAGGTGCCGCAGTCTCTCCTCGATGCTGATCGAGAAGCGCCGTTGCTGGACCATGTTGATGGCGCCGGCAAAGTCCAGGTTGAACATGACCATCACGTACGCCATCACGACCATCGCCGAGCGCTCGTTCCCGGACTCGCAGAACACAAAGATCTTCTTGGGTGGCCAGGTGCCCGACTTGCCCGGTTCGGAAGAAGCAAGGTGGTCATTAATGCGCCGGACCGCACGGGGCAGAGCGGCGATCAGCTCCTGACCGTCCGTGACATCGACGGTATCGGCCTCGATTCCGAGATACATCGCCGGACTTTCACCCGAGACTAGCCGCGCCCGCGCTGACTGCTTGCTGCGCACGGCGAGGAGCAGCGTAAACCCATTGCCAGAGAGGAAGTCCAGGTCTTTCAAGAACGAGGACGGGCCTAGATAGAGGAACGGGAGGACAGGCTGGGCGCCCCTGCGCATACTGTAACTCCACCCCGAAAGTTTGAAGTTGGGGTTAAAATAGTCCATGTTGACCTTGTCGAAGAAGCCGGGACAGACAAAATCGCCTTCCTGGAAGACATGACCAGTAGCGGAGATACCCCTGGTGTCGACGTGGTCGGAGTCATAAATCGGGGGTAGCGGTGCCGTGGACATCTGGGCCATGCGAGACGCAGTCGTATACTCGTGGTTCGGAATGTAGCGAGAGTCCCGATCATGGGTCATGGGAGTCTCGGGGAACTGAGAGAATTGGTCCATACTGTAAAGACGAGAGACGAGGAATGTGCTGGGGTATACGAAGACGGATATCGCTCAGCCCAAGTGGTAGGCACGGGAATCAGAGTGCAGAGGCGCCCATGTCCTGTGGCCAACTAAGGTGAGGGATCCGAGAGCGCTCGTAGAAGGGTGGCTGGTCGAGGCAGGCAGAAACAGGACATATCATGGAGCTAGTCTCTGCTGCCAACGCAGTATGGCAGAGGCGACAGCGAGGTCCCACGAGAGAAAGGGGGAGGGAGTGCGCCAGACATTGCCGTTTACGGCAGTTGAGGCTGCACGCGGATGCTGACTCAGCACAGTTGTGCCTGCATAAGTAGATGCATATCAGAGTATATCACGGCGGCTCTTTGAAGAACACTCCTCGGTTCAGGCTACAAAAAACCCTTGCCAGAAAACGCAAAAAGCCCTTGGCACCAAGATGGCCGGCCCAAGAACAGGTCAACGTGAGTCATACGAAGAGTCAGAATGCAAAGTCATACGATTATTGGCGACTACCGAAACTCAGCTACGTGTACACCGGCGGATAATACGCAGAGAGCAAAGACCGGTAGCAAGAGGTAGAATGATTAGAGGAGACAAAGGAGATATGAACGAACGCCCGGGTATATCTCAAGGGGATGTAACAGGAGCCAGATAGCCATCAAAACACCACGCAGTCCGTCCCATCGACGCACAAGTAATAAAACGCCGCAATCTTCAACTCTGATGGTCCCTTTTGGTGGAGAGTGTTGAATCCCGCATCTCATCAGATCGACGACGATAAGAAATAAAACAAACGCCCCAATCAATTGAAAGAAGATAACGCCCGAACTATGCAAAAGCAAAAAAAAACAAGGCAAGAAAGAGGGGAGAAAAAGCGCGTATAACACAACTCGACTAGGATGCGGGGGTTTGCGGAATGGCCTGCTGCAGGCCTGTCACAATTCGCTCCAGCTCCTCTAGCCGACGGTCCTTCTCTTCGGCCTCGCCGCGGAGCCGCTTGACCTCGTCTCGCAAGTCAACGCCATTCTCCTCTTCGTCTGGGATTGCAAGTGTGGGGTCATCGATGGAGTCCCGCTTCCTCTTACCGCCGGAGAACGTAGGCAACGACGAGGCTCGAATGCCATCCGTCTCGGCCGTAGGCACGAGAGGGAGTTCTGGAGACGTGCCGTTCTCCGCATGCAAGTGGCGGCGACGGAGGTGTTCTTTCAGGTTCTCCTGGCGCGTAAATCCGTTGCCCGTGCTGCGGTTGCAGTCGGCATAGGGACACATCAGGGGCTTCTTCGCATCCACGTTCTTCTTATGGACCTCGCGCTGGTGCCTCAGCAGGCCTCCTGAATACGTAAACCCTTGGATCTTATCGCAGCCAGGCTCGAGGCACTTGTAGGGACGGTCGTGCTTATCCATATGCTTGCTGTAGAGCAGCGCCGTTAGCACGTGTTCATTTCGCGATGGGAGATGAGGATGCACTTACTTCCATTCACATGGACGGCGGAACGTCGGCGGCGCAGTCTGGCAGTCTGCATGGTCGCAGTAGATATGGCCGGCGGGATTCTTGGGCGGATCGCGGGCCCGTCTGATGGACAGACGCGGGCGCGTATTTTCCACCAAACCGGGAGACAGCTGTTCGTTCATTTTCGAAGGAGGCGAGAAAAACTGATGCGCAGTGACGAGGATGGATGCAGGTCCGCCGGGACCTTCGCTTCGTGGACTTGGGTAGTCACTCCCGTCACCCATATCGTAGTTGCGACTCCGCCGCCAGCAGTGGAGGGAAGTCCTTGCGGAGGCTGAGATCGCAGGAGTGCAGCGACGAATGCAAATAGCGTGTAATATCGATCGAGTAGGCAGGAGACGGAAGAGGTTTGAATATAGGGTAGAGAGTAGATGTGTTGGCCACCAAATTTTTCAGGTATTCAGGATCTCAGGCACCCGAGAAGTGACTAATCAGGCGGATCGCCACTCGGAATCGCAGGAACGTTTAGCCGGTGCTGGAGAGCGAGAAACACGGAAGATACTCGCCTCTGATATATACCCTGTACGCAGTTGGTTGCACTCAACTAGCGCCAGAGTCTGCCCACTTGGTGGGGTTGAGGCGAATCTAGAGCGAGAGGCCGATGTGAGCCCAGCCTACGCTATACCTGGCAGGCAGGAGATCTCAGCGTGATCTGACCGTGAGTCATGTTCTCTCTTTCTCCGGTTTCGGGTTTCAATTCAACTAGGCTCCCAGATACTTAAGAATAGAAGGCACCTCCACGAATCAATATTCTAAGGCAAAAAAATACAGCAAGACATACAACTGGTGACTCAGCCACAGCATCACGTGGACCACGGTACCGCCACATCTGTTGCATGACTGCAGAATCACAGTCAGGGCGCTATTCTCTGTACTCACCTTGGGATTTCCGCGGCAAGAGTCGACAGTGGCCTGATAGGGCATACAGTTTGGCCACATCGGGATCGCCGACTGCCTAACCCCATCACCAGAGGCCCAAAGCCAAACTGTACCTTGTTGTTGCCCAATTGCTTGAGCCCAACTTGACTTGGCCCTGTCTGCATGGCAGCTGAAACAACCAGGAACCGGGAATTTTCTAGAACGCCGCTACACTAGCCACCGGCTGAACCTCTGTTATGCAGCTGGCTAGCTCCGACTAGGAAATAATTGCTTGCGTCAAGCGTGCCAAATCCAGTAACGCCAAACAAGTTATGCATGGTGGCGCGGTGTCCTGACCGCCGGGTGACCGAGGTCTATCAGATCTGGGGTTGAGACTCTAACCTGTACTCTGGTGTGTAGCGTGGCTATGTCTGTTAGGGAAGTGGTTATGTGGACCTGTAAATGATAATAATAATGCCGGCGTAGGTCTGTCTATAAATACTTCTTCGCCTGGAAAATATGGATGCCTGCTTTCTGTAGACTACTACTGAATCTAAATGGATTGATTCCTTCTCAAAGCAGCATCCTGAACAAGTAATGATTGATCTCCATCGGCACAGCTAATGCTATTTTATAAAAACGGCATCGCGGGACATACAGACTACCTCTCCACCTATGCTTGTGCTCTGTACCGGGAGACGCCCTGTAGCCTCAGACCATCTCCAGCTGAGTCGCATCATGGCGGAAAGGAACATCCACGTTGCCCAGCAATGCCATAATTCAAAGCGAAGGAAAATATTTGGAAATCATAACAATAGAAATACTATCAATGGCATCTTTCCCGATCCACTCTTGCCCACTAGTTCCGCGGCCGTCGGAGTTGTCGACACCAGTAGAGAGCTGACAGGGCAGACTTTCTGTAAAAATGCCTGCCGACAACTGCCATCCCAGTCCAGGGTCCACTAAGCGGTTGCTGCATCCCCGCTCCCTGGATGCCTCATCAAACAGGCAAAAGCATAATTCGCCCCGGAAGCTCCGGTAAGAATGAGCATGGCGTCTCCTTTGACATCCAATCTCCGCTGGGCTGCAGTGCTCACTTCGCCGGGATAGCCCACGGAAGGATATTGGTCATGCCCAACGGGTAACCGACAGGACAGGTGACTCCGGGCGTATTCAGCCATGGTTGCAACCGCTCAACATTCAACTGCTCTCCAGCTCATGGGACCGGACGTAGGCTCATCGGGCCTCCCTGGCAGTGCACATTCCAGGTTGATCGCTCAATCGTAATTGCCCCCGACTTGGCTCGCAAACGCGGTGGAAACACTGCGGTTGTCATCGTCATCCTGGATATGGCCCGGAATGCCACGGGTGACCCTGAGGCTAGCAGAGCTTCCTCCGAAGATACTATTATTATCAGGAGCGCCGGGTCGGTAAGGTTCGCGACCTCCAGATTCCACATAGCGTTTCAATCGATCGGACTGCGTGAGACTTGTCTGCTTGGTCATGTCATTGATGCTTAGGCCCGCAAGGCTGACACCGCCCTGGTCAGCACCCTTTCCATCGACGACGCTGCCTGTAACGTCAGATTCGGCGGTGACTGAGTCCCCAGCAACACTTGGCGCTCCTTTTCCTTTGGTACCATTGGCCCGACGAGCCCCAGGCAGCGAAGGCCAAGAATCGGCAAAGTTCTGGAACATGGGAGGATACCCAGTGGGGATGCCAACGCCGCCGAGAGCCGAAGAGTGAACAGACGAGACATCGTCAGGGATGTAACCAACGACCGATCCCGAGTCATGATAATCATTCCGTGGGCCGGCCCTTCCGTTCACCATTCCGCTGTTGGCATTCGACGCCTGGCTGTAAGCCATCGGGAAACGCTGGGGGCCTCGGTGAGCCTGCTTAGGGCGGCTAAACTGAATGAGCGATTCCTGGAGATTGGACAGAGGTCCCTCAACAAGGCAATGTCTTTCCTTGAAGTGTTGCAATAGGAAATTCCACAGAGGATGCTTGGATAACACCTTTGGATTCCCAAGGATGGCCGCGCCATACCTAGCTCGGGTAAGGGCAACGTTAAGACGGCGTGGGTCACTCAAGAAACCAATCCCCTGGTGGTCGTTGGAGCGCACACAAGAGAGAATGATGAAGTCCTTTTCTCGACCCTGGAAAGCATCAACCGAGGCAACCTCGATTTCCTTGTAGTACTCCTTTTTGAAGGTACCATGCGCCTGCATCGAGCTGACGATATAGCTACGCTGGCCTTCGTAAGGGGTGATGATGCCGATGTCATGCGGCTGGACACCTGCTTTGAAGAAACGCGTGACAATCTTCTCGACATTGGTCGCCTCCGTACGGTTGAGATAGGATGTTCCTGACGCCGAAATCTCTTCATTGCCCAAGTTCGACCAAAACATCATAGGGTTCTCGGCAATAGGCCAAGGGAAATCGACTTCGCGGCGAAGGCGCTGAGCCATGGAAACTCCGTTCTGCAAAGACCCTTCATAGAACATGTTCGACGGGAATTCCGAGAGGCACGGGTGCATACGATACTGGACGTTCAGACGAATCGGAGCACAGCCCAATATGACCAGCCGTTCAAAAAGGGACTGGTTGAGACCAGCTTTGGCAGCTTTCTTATTCATAATGACCGGTCCCAGTTGCTGATGATCACCAACGAGAACGACCTGCTTGCAGCCCAAGATCAGAGGAATCATGCACTCTGGTTCCGCAGACTGAGTCGATTCGTCGATCAAAACAGTCCGGAACTTAAACTTGGAAAGGCGAGGGTCTCCAGCGCCGACACAAGTACAACAAATCACATCAGCATTGCTCAGAATCTCGCGCTCTGAAGAACGGGTAAGCTGTTTCAATCGCTTCTCGTCCTGACTGGACAACTCTCCCAATTCAGACTTCAGCTGGTTGAGTTTCACAAGCTCGACGTTGGTGTCGTTCATGCGGACCTGCTCATGCAAGGAGAGGAACCCAACGGGGGATTCGACGTCCTCGCGAGATTTGGCAGTTACACGCACAGTCTTGAGACCTGTTCGATGAACCCTTTCGCATAGCTGGTCAACTGCAACGTTGGATGGGGCGCAAACCAGCACTTGGCCTCCATTTATCTTAGCCAGATGGTAGATAATAGTAGCCGATGTGACCGTCTTTCCAGTTCCGGGAGGGCCCTGGATCAGACTCATAGGCCGCTGGAGCACGCTCTTCACTGCATTAATCTGGCTGCCATTAAGTTCCGGAAGACCAGGGGCGCTGAATTTCTTGGGCATCTGCGTTTTCATTGGCGCTGCTGCGACTTCGTGTCCAAGAAGACGGTGGAAAATATAGCCCGACACACTCATTTCATCGACCGCGAAAGTCTTCATAGCAAGCTGCATACGGTCAAACGATGTCGACTTCCAGACATAGTCGGCGGTGAAGTTATGAGTGCATTCTGTGGGAACGGACTTGTGTTCACCCTTCGCACGCAATTCGATTGTGACTTCGTCCGACTGGTTATTAGGAATCTTGATAACATATCCCACTCCTTCCCATTTTGGACGCAGTTCGCCGTTGTATTTGAGTCGCATTTCATCGCCGACAGCTAACTTGACATCACCAAGTTCGAGCTTCGGCAGAATGAAGCTTGCAAGATGTTTGTTGTTCAGGCCGAGGTCCCAGCGTACAATCAGTCCATCCTGCGACTGGGACTCCTTCAATTTGCGGTCGTAATCGGCCTCGATCTTCACAAGTGGCCCGAAGATATTCTGATACTGGAAGGCATCGTCATACCGCAAAAGAACAGGAGCCGGCTCATCGTCCACAGTCGAAGCCTTCTCTAGGTCCGAGAAGGTTGCCTGCGAGTTTTCTTTCCACATCTCCTCTAACTTCGCAATCAACTGCGGGCTTAAGTGACGTGCTCGGAGCTGTTCATGGTCGGACGGAGCTGCCACGAGCCATGAAAGAAAAGAACGATCCTCGATAAGTGGTTGCCAACGAGAGGTATCCCAGTTCATGTCCTTCGAGGAGGGCATAGACGCACAAGGCTGTCGACACAAAAGGACGACGACTGTGTCAGACTTCGCGGGGATGAAGCCCAGGAGGAAGACGTTTTTTGTGCCACAGTTATAGCACTCCAGTATTGTATCTCCCAACGACGAGGAGGGGTGTAATTGAACTTCCTTGTGCCGGGCTCGGACGAGATGGTTGACAATATGCGAAGAGGAGGTGTTGCCACGGGCACTGCAGAACCACTTGCTGCAAGCCAGACATTTAACAACGCTGCTTGGGTTATGGATACCGCAATATCTGTAGAGCATCCCCGTCAGTAAAAAAGAGTATAATTCCTTCCTAGGGAACTCACGCGCATGCATGCGGAGGAAGCTCTTTTTCCTCCTCCATATTCCCTTCACCCTTTGCGCCTTCAGCAAAGTGAGCACTAGTCGTACTTTCCACGTCATCATCTTCAGCAGCATCCGATCCCACATCGTCATCGTCATGTCGTCGCGGGCGTGGGCCTCCGGTCATGTTAAGCGTGCTCTCATCCAGATCCACCGCCGTCCTATCGCCGCCTATAGCAGGCATGGTCGATACAGGGTCGGCTAGTTGATTTCCCATACGAGGGAGATCCATATTCGGCTGGTATTCAATGCGACTGAAGAAGAGAAAGCAGGGCAAATATTCGACGATTCGAGCGAAAAACCGGGCGGGAAAAGAAGTAAAGGACAATCCGGCCGTCCTATTGCTTCAGCAGAGAAACACGGCCCTGCGGAGCCTTAACGAAACGATAAAACCCAGAAACGGCAGAAAGCGAAGAATGTTGTTAGAAAGAAGCCTGAAGCGGGGAAACAACCTGAACACTTAAAGGCGAGATTCCGAGTCCAGCGAGATCTTCCTCGTCACAGGTCTGACAGGAAGAGAGGGCTGGAGAGGAAGAGGTGGAGGATTGATCGAAGTGATAAACGGCTGCCCGCAAAATCGGTCGGGCGGGCGGCGCAGACCAGTGTGGCAGCCCGAAAAAAAGTTGGCCGCTTCCGAACGCTTTAGAATCCTCGACTTCACCCCATCCGGAGCAAAGTGGAAAATATGCTGGTGAGTATTGCTGGAGCTACTATTATCGCAAATTTAGAGGGCATTATACTCATCAAAGCATAACAGCGCCGTCAAGCCCGTGAGCGCCGCGATTATCTCTACCGGAGAGCCCTGCAGCTCCGCGATGCCTCCATCGCCGAAAAGCGAGCCCAGCTCAAGGCCTCGCTGGCCTCCGGGAAACCGCTGGATCCGGCGATAGCGAACGATAAATCCCTCCGCGAGGACTTCAAGTACGATGAGTCTATGGATGCGGAGAACAAAGATGCCGACCTGGCGAACCTCGACGATGAATACGCTCTAACGTCAGGGCTGATGGACCCCCGTCCTATTGTCACCACTTCCCGTGACCCTTCAATCCGCCTGAGCACTTTCGCCAAGGAAATCCGCCTCCTCCTGCCGACCTCCATCCGCTTGAACCGCGGAAACCTCGTCCTCCCAGATCTCGTGTCCAGCGCCACTGCGTCCGCGTTGACGGATATGATTCTCCTCCACGAGCACCGTGGGACACCAACCGCGATGACAATCTCGCATCTTCCCCACGGGCCGACAGCCAGCTTCTCCCTGCATAATGTGGTGCTTCGTGCGGACATTCCCAACGCTGCCCGCGGGACCGTGTCGGAGAGCTACCCGCATCTGGTCTTTGAAGGGTTCAAGACGAAGCTCGGTGCCCGGGTGGTTCAAATTCTAAAACACCTCTTCCCTCCACGGGATCCTGGCAAGCTCGGCAACCGAGTGGTTACTTTTGTGAACAAGGAGGACAACATTGAGGTGCGGCACCACGTCTTCGTGAAGACTGGCTATCGGAACGTCGAGCTGGCCGAGGTTGGGCCGCGTATGACGATGAGGGTATTCGAGATCCGGGGCGGGTCACTGGAGAAGCAATCCAGTGGCGATGTCGAATGGGCTCTCACCCAATACACGAGGACGAGCAAGAAGAAGGATTACCTTTGAGTCCTGCTGTTTTGCATGTTTGCGGTTGGTGTTCAGTGGTTTGTGGGGGTATAAAAGTCCATTTGGCGTACCGGTTTTTGTGGACAGCTAGACGGCTGCTGTTTTTTGCATGCGGTTTATACCCGTTTTGAAACGTACGTTTATGCTTATCATGGAATTCATATTTCCTGGTCTCGCCAAGTCTCTTTGTTTCGTAGTTCGAGTTCACTAATGGCAGTATATCAGGGTCGAGCCATAGAATAACCAAGTTGCAATGAACGACCCTTGTTCATGGGACTGTCTAACCCCAAACTTCCCCATCCGCTATGTCGACCATTCCAGAATGTGCTCACAGTCAACAAATCAAAATAGCAGCCTCCGTAGAGGTCCCAGTGGCCAAGTTCTTCGATTCCACCATACCATCATCCTTCTGGCACCTATCCGGCTCCATTGACATGCGTCCGGAGTCCGAATGCTCTCTCTCTCCGTCAGAAATCCCAGTCTCGTCCTCGCTCTCACTCTTTATCCTCCTGCTGCTCAGAAACACCCTCGTGGCGTTCACTGCTACCCGTGATCAGCGAGTCAGGATCGCGTTCATCCACCCCAACCGTCTCCCCCGGCCCATTCCTCAGGAAGCTCGCCAAAAGCCCCATCTGATTCTCATGCTGATACCATCCTTCATGAGCTGGCAAGATGTTGCCCTCCGCATCTTTCATAGGAGGCACAGGCGTCTCGTCGAATCTCTGGTCCCACTCCCTGCCAGTCCGCAGCAAGAAGAACTGCTTGAACGCCTTCATGGCGAGATCCAGGCTGCTCCCAAGCGGAGCCAGGAGATGGGTAGCTGCCTTCCCGACGCGGCTGTATTTGACGTATGCGGCGTAGACGCGTGGCTCGCTGTTGGATTCGTAGACCTGGAGCTGTTGAGCATGCGGGTTGTCAAGGGAAACGTTGGTGTAATGGCCAGGGTGTCGGGGCTGGGTTTCATAAAGGTGGGAATTGAATGTCTTTGGGATATATAAGCGGGTTGTGGGAGTAGGTGTGAAGGCTTACCTTGAGGAGGTACTTCTCTCGCTGGTTGGCAAAAGCTGTTGGGCGGACGAGCGTCGCGCAGTAGGTCACATTGGTCGATTTGTCTGAATACAGGTGGTAGTTCACTAGAATGCTGTCAATATCGCTTTCTCTGCTTGTGATGGGGGACAGGAGGCATACATGCTTCCATTTTGGTCTTGGTGGAAAGACAGCTGCCCTCGAAGATATCCAGCGATTGAGCGGCTAGAACAATGTCAAGATATACTGCATGAAGACTAAATAGTAGACGAGACGAAAAAGAACACATACCTGTCTTCTTTCTGGATTTCTTTGTCTGCGACTTCGCCTGCGTGCCTTTCCTGCCCTGCTGCCCCTTCTTTCGCTCGCCCTTGAGGACTGTGTCCAGGAGATAGGGCTTCTCGCGCTTTGGTCTGCGAGATTTGGAGAGCAGCGAGTCCTCCAGCCAGTCGTATGTGACAATCTTTACGGTTCTCAGTCGCTTCGCCTCGCGTACTGTCCGGCAGTGAATGTCAGATGTCTGTCTTCTAGCTCATGGCAGGGTGCAAGGGGTCTTACCGGCTCCGACATTCTTCTTGTACGCTTCTTTTGTGACGATGAGGTGTGTGACTTCACTGCTCACGTCTTTGGAATAGCTGCCTCCGTTGGCCCGTATCCATTGGTGGATTTTGTCCCCATTTCCTTCGAAACTCCCAACGGAGCACCCGTGTATCTTCTGGAATGTTTTTCCCATGGTTGTCGCGCCAATGAAGACAGGGAAAGGATATTCCAGAGGTGCTATCGTACGGATATAAGAGGGTGCACTTGTCAGATATGAAGCAGCTTCGTTAATCTAGGTCTCGAAGGTATTCGGTGAAACTAGAGGTGAGGTACAATGTCAAGAAGAGTGTATTTGGATATTACTGCACACCAAAGTAAGATGACAGGTAAGTGATGTGAGAGTAATGCCCAAGATAACAAAGTGAAGTCTGAGAAGTCGTCAACATGAATGCGTCCCGAACTGTAAACCTAAGCTCCTGAAATCATAAAAATGGCCGCTAATGGAACCCAATGAAAGGGAATCTCAATGCCAAAGACCCTTGGCAGCCTGCACAAACGCCTGTATTTTCTTCACATCCTGGGACCCGTTCGACTCGACGCCGGAGCTCACGTCGACTCCTGCCACCTTGCGTCCCGACTGGCCCAGCTTCTTCACCGTGTCGCCGACATTGTCAGGGTTTAGACCCCCGGCCAAAATGACTCGCAAACCATCATCTTTATCCAGTGTTTGCTGGACGCGGAACTGATCGAGCAACTCGCCAGAGCCCCCTGCACCAGAATCAAGCAGCGGGATGGTATGATAGGCTCTGCGTGAGATTCCAGGTTCGTCCAGCGCAAATTTGCGGATAACTGGGACCGGTATCAAACTGGCCCACTCCAATGGTTCTGAGCCATGCAGTTGTACAACGTCCAGCCCCAGCTTCTGCTGTTGGGACAAAACGTACGACAGAGGCTGATTGAGGAAGACACCCACAAGCAGGGCGCGAGCAGGATGGCGTAAAAGTTTGGCGGAATGGTCAAAATAATCAACAGAGGTGGCCTTCGCAGTCTCTTCCGACACGCTGTTAGACTGCACTGTAGGACGCGGGGTCGACTTGACAACATGAGAGATCCGCAACGCAACATCATCGGAGACTCGCCGCTTTCGGCCCTGGACCTGGATGATACCGATCAAATCCGCACCAGCGTTTATCGCAGTCAGAGCGCCCTCTTCAGTTTGGGTACCACAAACTTTCACCAACGGTGAGCCTGGTGCAGCAACAGGGAGCTCTTCAGTGGTGCCTCCAAGAAGCTCGGCGACGAACGCAGATTTGTCTGCTGCCCGCATAAGAGCCTCCCCAACGAGAATGGCTTTCACGCCTTCCTTTTTGTACGACTCCACATCTTTGGGCCCTGAGATCCCGCTAAGAGCACAAACGATGGTACTCTCAGACACCTGGTCCATGAGTCGGCTCGTGGTGCCGAGATCAACCTCGAAACTTGTCAAGTCCCTATTGTTGACGCCAATCACCTGGGAACCAAGACCAACTGCAATCTTCATTTCTTCGGGGGTATTGACTTCAACCAGAGGCTCCATCCCCAGGCTTTGAGAATAGTGATACAACCGTGTTAGAAGCTCCGGACTAAGCATCTTCACAATGAGCAAAACGGTGTCAGCTCCAGCGAGTCTCGCTTCAAGAATCTGATACTCGTCGAAGATAAACTCCTTCCGCAGGATAGCCGGCCTGTTGGTCAATCCTTCCAGGCTCTGCCGAACAGCACGCAGGTCATCGATGCTACCTTTGAACCATTCCGGCTCGGTAAGAACAGATATAACGCTAGCTCCAGCTTTAGCATATTCCCGGGCCTGGGCCGGAGCGCATGTCGATGCCGCTATCATACCCTTGGATGGAGAGGCCCGCTTGATTTCGGCCATAAGCGAGAGCGGGTACGATGACTGTCTCAGACGAGCAGGAAATGAGACTTGCGGGGGCGCGATGCTGAGATCGTAAGCAGCTTGGAGGTCCTCTGGGCGTTGCGAAGGAATACTTTTCTGGGTAGCAACAGCCGTTTTGCGATGCGCATAAATCTTCTCCAATATCGACACTTTTTTGCCTTCACTCGGGGGTCCGTTGACCTTCGCGGCATTTACGCCAGAGGCACCTTTCTGGGCAGACTGCTGCTTGTTTCCCTCCCAGGTACCAGACGTAAGCTGGAGGAAATTTCTGAGCATCGCACGCCCATGTTCGGTCAATATACTCTCCGGGTGGAATTGAACACCTTCAACTGCCAGCTGCTTGTGTCTCACTCCCATAATGACACCCTTGCCGCTATCCCCATCCAGGTGGGCCCAAGAAGACACTTCCAGACAACCAGGGACTGTCGAATGGGTTCCTGCAAGCGAGTGGTATCGGGTCACCTCCAACGACGAAGGCAGGCCCTCGTAGACGCCCTTGGAGTCATGTTTCAGGATGGAGGTCTTGCCATGAAGAATCTCTCCCGTCACGTCGACCTTTCCGCCAAAGGATGAAATAATGCACTGCTGGCCCATGCACACTCCGAACACCGGTATCTTCCCACCGAAGTATTGAATGGCAGCATTGCTGATTCCCGCATCTGCCTCCGGGTGACCGGGGCCGGGGCTGACGACCAACTGCGTCGGTTTCTTAGCGACCAGTTCGTCCAAAGAGATCTCATCGTTGCGAAAGACTGTAACTGTAGCCCCCTCTAGCACAAGATACTGATAGACATTCCAGGTGAAGGAGTCGTAGTTATCGATGAGGACAACATTGGTCGCGCTATCGAGTTGCGCCCTCTTGGTGGGGTGGTGGGGGGAGTGGTCGACGAGGGAGGACATGATGACGGTAGAAAGAGAGAAAGCCGGAAAGACTGGAGGGAGTGCAGAGACTCGGAAAATCTGGCTAGATCATGAACGATCTCCTCCGCCTTTGGTGGATTGGGAGAAGGGAGCGAGAGATGATGGCAGGAAATGTCGAGAAACACAAGAAAGAGAGTCGGAGGATCGGTGGAATTCCCAAACGGGCAGTTGTCAAACACTGCAAACAGTTGTCTGGTGGTTGACACCTTTATGCCTGAGCTAAACCCAGATAGGAATTGATGCTTGTTGACCTCCAAAAGTTCCTCCAGCGGATTATTCCAGCCGTCACTCTTTCGCTTTCCCTCCCAGTCGCCCTTGCTGCTGCATTTCTACTTCTTTTGCCGGCTCCTATTCGATGTTTACGATGATATAATTGTTCCGCCAATGGCTCCCATCCCGGAAGCCTATTTTCCCTCCCTGGACAAGTGCTTCTCCGGGGACGTCCAGCTGGTGTACGTCTACCACGTTCTGTTGAAAGGCAAGTGAAAGGTACTGACATGATCTCAGGTCCTGGAGGAGGGCCTTTCTTTATACCTGTAATCCTCAAGACGACAGTGACGAAGCCGCAAATCTCCAGCCATTCCTGTCGCATCCACAGAGCACCGCGTTGCTTTCGAACTGCCTGAATCCTTTCCCGTCTCCCTCCGCTAAATCAAGGTCCGATTTCGATTCGAAGACAGCCGCGATTCATGTTGAGACTACCGCGCAATCGTCGTACGACCTGAAGGAAGTCAAGGCGGATGCCTCATGGCTGAGCCAGAAAGCTGGTATTGATGAGATCACCGCTCTTCGGATCACGGTCCTAGAATGGCAAACTCGCCCTGCAACGCGTCTGTTTGGTAAATTTTCGGATGAGGAAACCACAAGCCTGCAGAGTGCCGCCGGAGTCGATAATCTGCGTGTGTCGCTGGCTGGCCCGAGTTTCGCTGAGACTTTGAGGCGGAATGGAGAGACCGAGGCTTCTAAGTTTGTCTCCGAGGAGAGCAGGCGCCTAAGATTGCGCTATATTTACCTCGAAGAGAGGAGCCATGTTCTGAAGACCGCCCGGAAGCTTCTTGCCCTGTCGTTGCACAACGACGTCCCAGGGCAGCCCTCCCTGCCGCAACCGCATGGAAGTGACGCACCGATATCGCTAGGCGCTCTGGGTGCCGAGATTTTTAGAGACAAGTCATCTGGGCATGGTCACCGTCAATTTCTTCAGGAGTGCATTTCGGCGACACGCAGCCGACTTTCTGACTTCGAGGAGGCTGGTGGCTGGTTAGGGCCCGCTGAAAGTAGCGAGGAAGTGACGAACACATGGAGGACAACCCTTGTTGAAGAAATAACACATGTACTGCAGGTTGCTTTTCTGCAGCTTCAAGCATCGGCAGGGATTCCGGATGCAGAGCTTTTGCTGTCGTGGCTTCGTCTTATGACTGACTATGGCTTCCTGCAATCTCTTTCCGTGGTGAGTTTCCCTCTGAGGCCTCTGATATAATCGCTATTTTGAGCTGATGACTGATTTATGAAGCCATGTACAAACCCTGTCGACGTGTTGCTGCCACTACAGGCCTTTGTGGCACTAATAACGCTTGCCTTCTTGAAGCTGCCGCTGTCTATATCCTCTATAAGTGGCAGGGCCCACCCGCAGCTAGATGGCTCCTCAAAACCGCCGTATTTCCTTGCGAAAACTGAGATTTCCCAGCTCAATGAGTTGTTCTTGAATGCGCGCGGTGGTTTCGATAGTGCCAACCCCGCGGCATTTGCTTGGGGAATTATGCTATTCACCATTAGAGTGATAGCACTGCAGGACAAGGAGACCAGGGAGATCGAACAGTTCCACAGTGCAGTTGATTCATTTCAATCGAACACGCCGGATGCGAACCAAGGCCGGGGGTCGGAGCAATCCCTGTACGAGGAATTACTCGACTATGCTCGGACGCCTAAGCACACGGTTGAAGAGTCCATTGGGCTCCTGACTTCGAATTCTATGACAGATTTTGTGGGTGCAATGGTTATCAACGTAGCCACCCAGATCGGGTCTATGTCGGCTGTCGACGACATTTTGACGGATCGTTGGGCCCGCATGGCGCTTCTGGATCTCATTCGGACTGCGACTATGCACACGCATTATTCGGCGGATACTGTTCAGTGCGTGATAGCTGTCCTTGTTGGAGCGCCCTTGGGGTCGACGTGGCTCTTCAATCCTCCTGTGGCTCCCACCAATGACCCGAGGTTTGTCTTTCTCAACGACGATGACCTAATGGGTGAGGTTCTCCATATTGCTCGTTGCCGGTTTCCATATGAAGCACTTCCATTTTTGAAGCTATGCCGAGCCCTTGTCACCAAAGATCTAGTCAACGAAGATGGCATACCAGCAATCCTCGGACAGTTGGAAAACGTGGACGGCTTCACTCAAGTTGTGCCACCCGACTTTCATGGTTATAGAACCATTCGAGAAGATGAAAACGCCAACCTTGTCTCTCTTTCTCAGGCACTTCCGATGTTTGACTACGCTTCTAACAGGAAGCAATCAACTTTGCCTCCAAGCGATGCCATGGTTGTCAGCGGCTCATCACAAATCCCGCCAGATACCACTGGCATCGTCGTGTCCGAGTCTAGGCCTGCAGTGATCCATTGGAAACATCAATACTCGTGCTTAAGTTTCCTAGGAACTTGGCTAGAGGAATGCAATGAGGATGGCGGGTATTCGCTTGAATGGCATGAAGATGCTATTGCGGAGATCATAGGACTGCTTGCGGATCTCATCCTCGCCTCCGGCCATGTACAAATGCATACCGATTCCGCTTCTGGCGCCAGAAGCGTTTTGGAGATGGCTAGCGATGGGCTAGCTCGCCGAAGCGACATTGTGTCGGTGGTATTCGAGATTTTTGAGCGCAACCTACATAAAGTTGGTCCCAAGGCGGGTTTGGAGCTGGATTCCACGGTTGAATGCACTCGGTTCATCCGCGCGCTCGCAACGATCTTGCCTGGCAGAGTATGGCCGCTGCTGACACGAAGTAGCCTGCTTGGATCAGATGGGAAGGGGGGGAACATGACGGCGATCATCTCAGCAGTGGAAGTCCCATCAGGAAATTATCCATTTCTTCTCAGCTGCATTGATTTGTTTGAAGCTGTCGTCAATGATGCGGCTTCTCATGCAGTCCTCAGAAGAAGCCCGAATGCCGTCGCAACAAAGTCAACTATTTCTTCCGATTGGAGTGCAGGCGTTCCCTCCCACGTCATGAGAGACATACTGCTGAATTTCACTCGGGCAATGGCCGAGGTCTACAACAGCAACGCCAATTGGCGATTCAGCATGCCTGAACAGAGGTTCAAGATCAACACTGCAATTGCCCAGATCTTTGAAAGAATCCTTTATTATGCGTTTGCTACGAATGACAATGCTAAGCTGGAGGCAAAAGTGACTAGTGTTTTCTCCGCGTCAGCATCATATCTGCTTGATGTGCTGCGGCCGCGCTCCCAGGCAGATTTACCCTTCAATCCGATTTTCCGGCTGATCATTGATGGGCTTCAAACCCCGCCGACCCTATATCTCCGCGACTTGAAACTGATGGAGAAGCAAGTGAAATCAACTTTGGAGCTTTCGAGCAGGTTGCTTCAAGTGGCGCGGCTGCTAGGATCTCCAGCCTCGCTGCTAGAGGGGCAATTGTTCAAAGCAGCACCCGTCCTCGTCAAGTTATATGCGATGCATGATGGCTACAGGCTACCCGTCGTGTCTCTGTGCGATAGCTTAATATCGGGTGCAGCGCTGGACCCGATGAATGAGCCACCGTCATTAGTGGGCCATTTAGGGCCGGAGTCAGCCTGTCTTTTCCTCGATGTGTTGTCACAGTTCGACAAACCGCTGGGCAGTCAGCCACTCTTCCTTTCAGTATGGCACTTGCTATCTATGTTTGTTAGTAAGCGCCAGCAGTGGCTTGCTGTTTACATCTTGACTGGATCATCGCCTCGCCAATCGTTGCAGAAAGCAGACGCAGGTAAAGCTCCGAAGATGAGAGGCGTGGGTTTCCTGCAGATTGCGCTCGATAAACTTTCAAATATCGAACATGTCGAGCTGCAAGAAGCCCTTCCAATGCTTGAATTTGTCTCGCATGCGCAGGAGAATTGGCCATGGGCAACACCGGAGCTGAGAAAACACCCCCAATTTTTCAACAGCATCGTGAACTATGTCTCGAAGTTGAAGATAACGGCTCTCCCTGTGGTGAGCCAAATTTTTGCGACGCGCATTGCAGCAGTTGTGGCCGACCTTTGCACAGTTTACTTGCATGCGGCAAAAGAAATGCACGATCGTACCTTTTTCAAGACTCTGATTCCTTTGGTGTCTTGGTACGCGAACAATGCAGTTGAAATCCCGGGCTATAATGCCTCGCTGCACGCCAACTTGAAGAAGAATTTTGAGATGAGATACACTGGGTGCAAACTCGCTGACTTCAAGAGATCTCATCTGGAGCCACGTACGTTGGGGCGAGAGTACTTCTACGACGTTAATTTGGGGGAAAGACTCCTTTCATACGATTTTGCCTGGGCCGGGAAACAGAATCAAGGTTTTGCAGATGAATTCGAACGGGCCAACATCAATCTGTCTCTGGTCGAGGCACAGGTGGTACGTCCAAATATCCAGTAATAATTGTCCAATATCTAACTTGTTGCAGAGCCTTCTCCATAGCTGGAAATTCTTAGCCATGGAGCATTGCGCAGACTTCATGGTGGACCGCGAAGTCCAAAAGTCGATGGCCTTTGTTGTTTGGAATTGCCTCGAGGCCAATATCCAAAGTGTTCCGCACGAGGCAATCTTCGAGAGGATACAACAGACTCGTGCTGAGTTCGCACAAACTTTGCTCCAGCGATTGGTCGAGATTGGTTGCAGAGGCGCTGAAGTTTTTTCTTTACTTGGTGTTGCTTGGGATGCATTGCGTACTCGCCATCCAACATATGAGGAGTCCTTGATCAACGACGACTCGGAATACTACCGATCACTCCTCAATGTGCTCTTCCTCGCGCTGCAGTTCCACCTTGACGGGCCTTCGCGGGCAGCTCCTGAGACGTTGAGCAAGAAGGCAGAGGTCTCTTCCGATCTATCGTTGGTTGGAGAGGTCGTGCAGACCGTGGTCGCCGGGGGGTTCAAAGCCTTGACGACGTACTTGCACGACCAGCCGGAAAAGTGCACACCGAAAGACTTTGCTATCATAACGGCCATTTTACAGACCTGCCTGCAAGTCAAAAACTCGGATCGAATGTATGAACATATAGTGTTCCACATCGCGGACAGCGACATCGCTAGGCATGCTACCTCGCTCTTCTCGTGGGCCGATCAACTACTCGTCGACGGGGATCCAGTGTACGGCGAACTCAGCATCTCGTTCCTTGTTAAACTGTCCACCATCCCTATGCTTGCAGAGCATCTTGCCGTTGAAGCAGTCCTCATGAGACTTTCTACGTGCCGGTTAACGACCATCTTGCAACAGCCAAAGGGCGCCGGACCTTTCGATCCGATCCCGAAGCTGTACTCAATCTGGTCCGGCGGTATCCTACCCCTCTGCTTGAATCTTCTGCATCACGTCATTCGAATGGCGCCCGAAGTGTCAGCCTTCATCAACCAATTCGAAGGCCAACTCAGCCGCGCCTCCGATTCCTTCGCCGCCGGCCATACAATGGTCGGGTCTGTTCCCACCGCGGGACGAGTTTCCTTGAGCATGGCGTCTGAGGTCTCGTCGCTCGCCCTTATCTCTTTCATCCTCGATCGCCTCCGGGAAGCCGGCGCCAGCCTGGGAGTGGACCCACAGTCGATCCAGGAGCTCAAATGGGATAAGGCCCAGGTCAAAGAAGACATCGAGGAGTTACTGGAGCGGAAGCAGAACCTGCGAGCGCGGATCACGCCTACGACCGAGAAGGAGGTGGAGCTCGCGCGGCAGAAGCCGGCCAACGCTGCCTCGGGGACGGAGAATAGGCTGGAGGAGAAGATCGTGGGGGAGCTGACTGCGGCGATGATGTGTCTTGCGAGCGATGAAGGGACTTAGGGCGGATGGATGGCTTTTGTAGCATTTAGTTGTTGTATCTTGACGCTTTGCAGGTTTCTGTTGGTATCTTTTGTCTTGCATTTATTGGCTGGTAGAGCGATGTTGTTGCTCCTGTTTACTCCGTAGCAACTTACGTATGTATGCAGCAGGGAATGTGCATCTCGATTGGTATCTGGTGATCATGGCATCAGTATATCGCAGTAAAAAAAAAAGACGCGACAAAGCCCATATGATGTCCCAACAGCATATTTCAGTAAAGCCGATGACGGGCAATCCATCGATATCGTACAGTACCCATATATATAACCCAAAAGCAAAAATCAAAATAAAACAAGAAATAAAAGCATATACCATACAAATCACGCCACATGCTCCAGTTCCATGTCGTTACAGCGTTGACGCAGCGTTAGATACAGGTCGTCCATTTCGCAAAGGTTATGCAAGCACGTCACGCGTGCCATTTCATGTCATGTCAAGAGTTGCCACACATAGCAGTCCGGCTGCTCGTTCGTTCAGTAGGCAAGCCCATTGGCCAATGGTGTCCAGCGGTACAGGGAGAGCAGCTCCCGTCGCCGGGCTTTATGCTCGTCCCATGAATGAGGGCCGGCCTGCTGGGCATCATGAAGCATAGACCTGAACACCTTGCGGATGTTTTTCTGCGTTTTGAAAGCAGGTTAGTTCCGCCGTGTATGCTGGGGGGAGGAGATCGGAGAAGAGGACGGATCATCAGATCATACCTGAAACGTGGTGTCCAGTGTGACGACGCATACTTCATGAGCGCGGATGATCGTCTCGCAGACCTCTTCCACGGAGCGATTGGGTCCCAGCTCTGGCATGCGGTCTACAAAGAGGAGGAAGATGAAGCTCCCTTGGAGGAGGTAGATGCCGAACAGGTAGGGCATGAAGGTGAGTTCGGGGTCGAAGGTGAGGATCTGCGAGAGGACTCCTGTTGCGCTTAGAGCGTGGGAGGCGCAGGCGACAAATCGCTCCGAGGTTATCCAGTCATCCTTCTCCTCGATCATGGAGATCGGGTCCCATTTTCCGTGGAGGAGGATGTAAAACACATGTAGTAAGTAGGTGCTGTATGCCTTCACCAGCGGAATCTTGGACCCCGCTGGCGACGCTCCAGTCGCTGGAGGCACAAAGGCGTTAGTTCCACCGTTTCCATGCTTGGAAAAGGCATTCATCGTCGGCGGTTTACTGAGCGGGTCATAAAACGCGCAGGCTTGATTGTCCAGCTCCACCAGCTCCTGCTGGCGCTTGGATATCATGTCCTCTATCCGACGGACGGCATCGGCAGACATAAATTCGCCCAACAAGGGATGATTGCGGCAGTGATGTAAGTCGATGATATGCCCGAGTATAGAAGCCAACGGGAGGAAATACTCGAAGAAGCCGGCGCCCGAAATCTGTGTTGGCGGTCCCAGTGGGCATGTGGGAATGGACTCTAGATCCGCCGTGTCAAGAGCCCGCCACACCTGCTCGGGCAGCGGAGCTCGTACGCAAAACGTGCCTTCTGGGATATGCAACGGAAGGTTGAAAGAGAGGGCCAGATGCCTGTCCAGGCAATATACCAGCCAGAAAAGGCGTCGACGCTCCTCCTTGGCGATCAACCGCCTTCGGTGTGCAGAGTGGCCACTGAAAAACCCCTCAGGTCCCGGGAAGGGGTCAGTATCTTGATCCTCCATGCTGAGGCCACTTGCTCGAACCAGGCGCATAAGTTTGTCCAGCCACCTGAGCGAGTCGGCCTTGTAGTGTCCGCCTGATATCACCAGCGTCAGAATGGCCATAGCTAAAATGATATCAGTTGAACCCGAGGCCTCGGGCAATAGATTCCTGCCCCCTACGTGCCGCGTTGGGGTCGGATGTGGATTGGCGGCGCAACCACCATTCGGATAGAATTGCCACCCATCTACGTGTGTTTTCGTTAGCTATGACACAGAGCCCTAAGCGCTCTCAACACGTACCGGATGTCCTGAAATAATTATCTGCATCGTCGGGCTGGATCAGGTCCAGCGAGAGGCGGTAGATATCTACAACGATGCGCTCCCGGGCCCCGGGGGGATCAAAGACCTTCATGTCAGCTGTCTGCGCAACGCAAAACAGGACCACCACCAGCAATGTCGGCGACATTGGACGCGGATCCGTGGAATGCAGGGCGGACGACGGGTGCAAGACATGAGTCAATGCATAGGGCGAAGTCGATTTGAAAAGAGAGTTGCGTTGTTCGTTGAAATATATCTCCAGCATTTCAGATGCCTCTTCCGCTGATAATATCCCTCGCAGGCGCGGGAGCACCGGTTCCAGACAACGGTACTGCGGCAGGATCGGAATATTATCTGGACATGTACCCGCAGCGTCTCCATTCAAAGAGCCTTGATGAAGGCCCGGCAACGATGCCCCGGACGGAAGCGAAGGCATCTTCTCCAGCCAGTTTCCGACACTGCCGGACGCCATGGTCGTTTGATTAGCGTCGAAACCGGGACCACCAGGGCCGTCTAACGGCCCAGAATACAATCCGTCAAAGGCGAATACCGGGTCTATCAGCGAGGAGATCGAAGTCTGATTTTCCCTTGGAGTCTTCGCTTCTGACGTATTATTGGGGAACTGGGGGTGCAGCGGATCCATTGAATAACCAGGGTCCGTATCTCGCCTTGGTACTTGCGTGTCCGCTGGCGGAACTTCACCTTCCGGGTGCGAATGGAAACCATGAATGGGACCGGCAGGAAGTTGTGACAATTCCTGTGCTGGCCCACTGTTCGGCGTCGCGATGTCGCGAGGACTCCCGTCCGAAGCTTCGGCGGGCTCTTGGTCGGCAAGTTGACTTGCTGGTCTCAGGTGACGGGCGCGATCCTGTGACGGTGGTTCCTTGCTCGTATCTATACGTGGATGGCGTCCACGCTTTCGGACAACTTTTGTATAGTGACAAGGATCTTGTCGCACTAGTAGTGATCCTTAGTATGTCTACCAAATCGCATATCTGAAGAGAAAGAGGGTAGGTAGTGATCGGGGATCCATGGGATTTCAGGGTCAAAATACCTGCACATCGACGACTTTACGCCAATAGACCCAATTAGCTTGGCCTAGTGAGGCAAATAAACTAGCAAGGCAGTTACTTACCACGGTCGTTGTCCATCGCAGCGTTGTTTAGAGCGCGAGCATTTGTCGCAGGCTCGAAGCACGCGTGAGCGGCCCTGGTGGGTGCTGGCGCCTAGCATTGCTTAGCGACAAGAATTCTGCCGGTGCAGAGTTAGTGCATCCATTCGCATCTGGCTGGGAAATAAACGGGGAATCGCAGTCGGGCAGGGAGCAGGTAAACAGAAACATCCAAACCCCAGATGTTGAAGTTGGGTACGTGGAGAAATGCGGGGAGCATAAAATGACTAATGATTCTGCATAATGTATAGTGCATAATGCATGCAATGCAATGGCGAGGATAAATATTCATACAAAACCCTCTAGAGTCAACACCATCTACACCGAGCTCCATGGTCAAGTCATGAGACAGTCAGCCAAATCCCTCGCTAAATCACCAAGCCGCCGGCATGCACAGACTACAATTGAAGCCATTGGTCATAGTCTGGCTTGCACCGGTCTCTTGGTCGTCACGTCCCATCCCTCACCGGGAATAGGGAAGCTGTAATTTCTCCATGGTCCCAGTATCTCCTGCACAGCCGCGCATAATGGTTTATCGGTGCTTTCCGATTTGTCTTCCTTAGTGGGTGGATTGTCCACAGACCAGTGCCAGTGGCCTTTGTCACATCGTCGGAGAACTTGTTGCGCCGTGGCAAGATTGTCTTCTAGTTCCGGGATCGAGGTAATTCCCATAATTGTGCTGACACGGACATCGGGTGTCGAAGCTTGATGGGCAGACCGGAGGGCGTAGCGCAATGCCAGGTCCGCCAAGGACTCGCCTCGTGCTGCGACATAGTCCGCGGCCTTTTGAGCCGCATGGCGCAGTCCCGGCGGTGCGGGATGAAAGTCGCCTAGATCTCCCACGGGGACACCTCCGGTGCGTAGGAGGCCCAAGGCCAGCGGACTGGAGCTGCAGATGCAGGTGACACCCGCCGCCTGCAATGCAGCGAGGCCATCCCGGGCTAGCCTGTCATTCTGTAAAGTTAGTTGGGCCCAGTTCTGCACGACATCGAGAGGCCGGCCGTATCGCTCCTTCACACGGAGTGCGACGCGAGAGAGAACATCGATGCGATATCCGGAGACGCCAATATAACGGATTCGGCCGTCGCGCACCAGATCGAGCAAAACCTCGACAGCCTGTAGGACCTCCTCCTCCGGAACAAATTCCACGTCATGGCAGAAGACAACATCGAGGTAATCTGTGCGCAGGCGGCGGAGCGAGCGGGCCACAGACTGTCGGACCCATGCAGGCGAGTAGTTGAACTGGGTAGTACCAATGCGCCCCACCTTGGTCATCAGGAAGTATTGGTCGCGGGGGTACTTGCTGGCGATGTCGGGATGGGAGAGTGCTTCGCCCAGAAGCTGCTCGGATGGGTGATAGTAGGATGAAGTGTCGATAGCGCGGAGGCCCATCTCAAATGCGCGTTTCAGGACCTGTAGCGCCTGGGTCGTATTGGGGTTGCGAAAGACCTGGTGGCTAAACCCGGCGCCTCCCAGGATGAGTGGTGGGAAAACACTCGACAAAGGTATTGAGGGCGGCATTTTTGGAGGCGCAGTCTGGGAGCGAAGAGAAGGCAGAGAGAAGCATCAGTCCGGATGAGGGGGGAACAAGAGTATAACAGAGACGGCTGCTTGAGTTCGCTTTCGATTAGCCAGATGACGGATGTTCCGTAACCTGTAGGGCGGCATTTTCGCTCTGACCCCATCCCACGCCGCAATGGAATTGACCCGACCCCAGAAGTTAGCTGGAGTCGGAAATTTGTGGCATCTTCGGGGGGGGGGGTTAGTGACGGCGAAGGTGTGGATGAGCCAGAGGAGACACCCGATAGAGATTATCGTCAGTCCCGAGTTTCATAGCCGACTGATGGGCCGGTCTACTCCAGTACGTATGGAGTACGTACGTATAGGGAGTAGATCTGAACATGACAGTGGAGTGTGTGGACAAGGGAGGAGGATAGTATCACGAGGGAGCCGCACGGAGTCTCCCGCAATCATGGCGACGACATCTGTCATCACCTTATCGGTTAGTACGAGGCGACTGCGGCTCTCTGGTGGCACGGAGGCAGAGAGTGCTGGTTCTAGTTCTGGATGAGCAGAGCGAAGGGAGAGAAGACGAAGCCCAAAACGGCAGGTGGCAGAACGCAGGCGGTGAGGTGCTCGCTGAGGTAATTAAATACCCGACGGCTAAATGATGATTGGTGCCCACGCTCCGTCACCTGATCCACTATGTAGCTCTTCTTCTTCTGGCCTGTTGCTGTAAACACCCGACATGCTACTACTGGCTGGAACCCAAATACACATCAATTTGCTATGTCGGCCCTCTGGATGACTCGGAGCGCAGCCGTCTCCAGCCACAATTATCCAGCTCCTTTTCCTTGACCGTTGTTGCAGCGTTTTTGCTTTGCTGAATCTGTGCAATGACGATCATCACCGGCTTCATGTCACATGACGTCAGATTTCCGGTAGGTACTCCGTAGATCGATCTTACTCCATCTTGTAGACGCCAGAGGACCAGATCGGCACCGATGGGATGAACCTGTCCTGACTACTCAGCCGCCTATTGTACCCTACGCACGAACACAGCGCACGCCGGCTATAGCATGATACGTACTTGGTGGTAAGAACGGGGAACATGTTGCTTACAGCCTGGTAGACATTTACCATGATCGCGGCAATGACCTCGTATGTGGTGCCATCGACCTGACAGCCTTCTCGATCGTGGGCCGGCGACGGGAGGACCTTGTCCGGGACTGGGGACAGACATGGCGATATCTCACCTCGGATTCGCAGCTGCGATGGGTCGGTCCCGAAAAAGGTGTCACTCACCTGGCGCTCGGTGCTGTTGTCAATGCGCTGTGGGTTCTCTGGGCTAAGTCGCAAGGGAAGCCGGTATAGCAGCTAGTGGCCGACATGACGCGAGAGGAGGTGGTCCGCTATATTGACTTCCGCCACATTACCGACGCCACTACCCCAGACGAGGCTGTCCAGTTGTTGCGCGAGAGGCAAGTCGGAAAAGCCGAGCGGATGGCCGAGGTGCAGCGTAACCGCGCTGTGTCCGTCTACAATACCAGCGCGGGCTGGCTTGGTTACAGCCAGGAGAAAATGCAGGTCCTTCTCCCACGGAACCTGACAGACGGATTCAACTACTTCAAGCTCAAAGTTGGACGATCGGTCGAGGAGGAGCGAAAGCGGTTGCACATTGCTCGAGAGGTCATTGGTTACGATAAGGGCAATGTGATCATGGTCGATGATAATCAGATTTGGTCCGTCCCTGGGGCCATTGAATACATGCGCCCTCTCGCCGAGTTCCGGCCCTGGTTCATTGAGGAACCCACCTCGCCTGACCAGGTCCTCGGCCACGCCGCAGTGCGAAAGTCCCTCCGCGGCTAGGTGGGTGTAGCGCAGGGGAAATGATACAGAACCGAGTTATGGTCAAACAGCTACTGCAGCCCGATGCCTGTCGCGTGGGCGGTGCCAATGAAGTACTCGCCATTTTGCTTCTAGCACACAAGTTTGGGGTTCCCTTTGTTTCCCATTCTGCTGGGGCCTGCCCGAATACACTCAGCACCTGAGCACTTGGGAGCTATGTAATGATCATAGCCTGTGTATATCTATTTGTCTACTACACTGTAGACAATTATTTTATCATGCGACCACGGACAGGGTCGGGTCCACAAGCATGCAGTAACCTTTGTCAGTTTCCTCATGCTCGGGCCCTGTTCGGCATGGCTGGTGTCTGCAGCCCCCCGGAATATTCGCTGGTTGGAGCCAGCCCTAACGCGGGGGTCGGATATGACCGCCCATCATGGCCAAAGAGGGGATTCTCCCGATCGGCTAATTGTTGCCTGTCGTAAAGAAGTCAAATGCTCGCGGTCTGCTGAAGAAAGCTCTCAGGTCACTGCTTGTCTCGCTGGCCGGCCCCCGTTGATCAAGCGCTCCTCAGATATATATTCACTCCCGCCGGCTTGCTCGCAGGGCTTTCAATTTTCCCTCCATTGAGCTGTATCCGCCCGTTCGAGTGCGGAGATACACCATCAGTCACAATGGGCGGCTCGTTGGTAAGACACCGCAATAGAACTCGAGCCTCTAGCATTGGAACTGACGAGAGCCCAGAAAACGTACCTGTATGGTGTTGCGCCATGCTCAGGCGGTCTGGCATTTGGCTATGTAGGGCTCCTGCGTGCTTCTCATTGATTGTCAGCTAACAAGAACTTCTTCAGGATACGGGATCGATGAGTGAGTTGTTCGTCGGCATGCAAGCTAGACAAAGAGATTGACGCTCCGTATAGGCGGCGTCCTTGCCATGGAACAATTTATAACGTATATGAATCACCCTAGCGCCTTCCTCCAGGGCGGGATTACAGCCTCGATCCAGGCTGGATCATTTGCCGGGTCGTTACTCACGGGCGCCTTTTTGGCTGATCGCTTTGGTCGCCGCTATACGCTTCTCCTGGGCTCTGCTGTATTCACCGTTGGCGTGATTATCTCGACGGCGGCCCACGGTGTCGAGGGACTTGTCGCAGGACGTGTTATCAACGGGCTTGGTAACGGGTGTTTGGCAATGATGGTATGACTTGAGTGCCTCGGCATGGATGCAGGAAGTCTGCTAATGCCAGACAGGTTCCTCTGTACCAAAGCGAGATCTCGCCCTCATAGTGAGTTGCCGTGTATCCCCCACCAATGGCGTTAGGAATAATGAATTCTCGACAGTATCCGCGGCCGCATTATCTCCTTCCAGCAGTGTTTTATCAACTTGGGTATCCTCCTTGCGTTTTGGATCCAGTATGGCTGTAGCTATCTCCCCGGCGAGGCCTCCTGGCGCCTGGCCCTGGGTCTTCAGATGGTTGTACGTGATGACCCGGCTCAACTTTTGTTCACTTTTGGACGAATGCTAATTTGCGCCGCCGAGTAGCCGACAGTCATGCTCCACGTAACCATGTGGTTTATGCCGGAATCGCCTCGCTGGCTCGCCGAGCGAGATGACCATGACAAGGCGCTACAAACGCTAGCGCGCCTGCATTCGAACGGCGATGTGAACGACACCTTTGTGAAGTCGGAGCTTGCGGAGATCGAGACCAAAATCGAGTGGGAGAGGCAGCACCCGCCTCCGACGTACGTCAAGATGTTATTTGGTCAGGATCGCCGACGGACCTGGTTGGGAATCGGAGTGGTGAGTTTTCCGTGTTAAGCGATGGCGATAGTGGCTGACATCCCGTAGCAATTCTTCCAGCAAGTGACGGGAGTCAATGTGTAGGTTTGCCGTTCTCCTATTTCGTTGGATGGAAGGCTTTGCGCCAGAGCAGCGACTCATTGCGCTTTACTGCAGGATTATGTACTACGCCGTATTCCTGTTCCAACAGGCTGGCATAACTGGCACCAAGAAGTCACTTCTGGCCAACGGCATCCAGGGGGCGGTACTTAACGTTTTCACCTGGCCAAACATGTACTGGTCTGACACATGGGGGCGGCGGGTCCCGATGGTCATCGGTGCATTCGGAATGGCCATCAGCATGATGCTTATTGGGGTCATTATGAAGACACAAGGTTGGTATGCCCCGTTAGTTGAGTGGAGCAGACTGACAGGCGCACAGGCAATCCCTATTTCGACGAGGTTACGCAGAAGACCAACTTCCACTTTAAATCGCAGCATGCCTCTAATGCCACCATTGTCTTTATATACATCTATGTGGCGATCTTTGGGCTGACGTGGGCGTGCGTGGCGTGGGTGTATCCGCCGGAACTGTTCACGACGAGCATGCGTGGAAAGGGGACGTCGATGTCGTCTGCAACGAACTGGTTTGTGGTAAGTACCCGGCAGACTGACTGTATTGGACAGTGACAGGCTGACAAGACAGAACTTCTGGTTCGCACTTTATATCCCGAAGGCGATGAAAGAGATCTCGTAAGTGCCCACCCAGTCCTATCTGTCCTATCTAGCAGCGCTAACCGAGGCTCCTCAGATGGAAACTATACATGGTGTTCATGACGCTGTGCACAGTCATGTCGATAGTCGTCTTTTTCGTCTACCCGGTAAGTTGCTGCCGCAAAGCGCCTAGGACACTGCCAACTTTTCACAGGAGACGGCGCAGAAGACGCTGGAGGAAGTCGGCTTTTTGTTCTCCAAAGACCGCACCATCTGGACGTTCAAGGACCGGCAGGCGTCGCGGGTTGGGGCCATCTTCGACCGCGACATGGCGCAGGGCGAGGTGCTTACGGACTTTGACGGCAAGGCGGCGGCGCAGGGCATCGAGGAGATGCCGGAAGGGGCGATGGAGGCAACTAATAGGGCGGACTACTAGTCGATATCATAACAGATTTCTCTGCCAATATAATGATGCCTTAACCAGGCAATACTCGGCCCAGCCCTAACCTCGGCCTGTAGATGCGGGGATAGCTTCACCTCCGCTCCGTCTTCATAACGCCTTATGCTCGATCGACAGCGCCATGACTGCGTATATCTTGCTGCTGCTCGTCCTCTGTTCTCCGTCTTTTCTCCCCCCTTGGCCCAGCTCCTCATCCTCAATTGCAGACTACTACTCAACATGCCATTCACCTCGCGCTGGCAAATCGACATCCCCAACACACACCTAGCCACCCTCCTATTCACCTCGCCGACACACCCCCTCTCCAAAACGCACCGCAGCTTCTCGGAGGCCGCCCGCCCGGACACGCACTTCTTCACCACGCATGACTTCCGGCAGTGGAGCCAGCGGTTCGCGGCGGGGCTGCGCAGGGCCGGGCTGCGCGCCGGCGACCGCGTGCTGCTCTTCTCGGGGAACGACCTGTTCTTCCCCGTCGTCTTCATGGGCGTCGTCATGGCTGGCGGCGTGTTCACCGGCGCAAACCCGACTTTCGTCGCGCGCGAGCTCGCCTACCAGCTAGCCGACAGCGGGGCGTCGTACCTGATCTGCGCCGCGGGGAGCCTGGACACGGGCGTCGAGGCTGCACGCGCGGCGGGGCTCCCGCGCGAGCGGGTGTTTGTGTTCGACAATGCGCTATACGACAGCCCCAGCACCGGGGTCCCTGCCGGGAGGATCAACGGGTGTCGGTATTGGGGCGAGCTGGTGGCGGGGGAGGAGGAAGGGGCGGGGTTCGCGTGGGAGGAGCTGGATACGGCGGAGCTAGCAGACCGCACGCTGGCGCTGAACTATTCATCGGGGACGACAGGCGCAGCGAAGGGGGTGGAGATCTCGCACAAGAACTACGTCGCGAACATGCTGCAGTATAACCACCAGGCGGAGCTGAACCCGGACTACGAGGCGCGCAATGCGCGCACGCGCTGGCTGTGCTTCCTGCCCATGTACCACGCGATGGCGCAGAATATTTTCATTGCGGGTGCGCTGCGCCGGAATGTGCCGGTGTATATCATGCCGAAGTTTGATTTCGTCAAGATGCTCGAGTACACGCAAAAGTTCCGCATCACGGACTTGATCCTCGTCCCGCCCGTCGTCGTCGCGCTGGCGAAGCATCCCGCGGTCAGGGAGTTTGATCTGAGCAGCGTCGAGGGCATCGGGAGCGGCGCGGCGCCGCTGGGGCGGGAGGTGTGCGAGGAGGTCGAGGCGCTGTGGGAGCCGGGGAAGCTGAACCTGAAGCAGGGCTACGGGATGACCGAGTATGTTTCTTCCCCCGTGGACGCCATACAGCGCGACTGAGCTAACAGGTCAGAACGACATGCTCTGTTCTCGGCTGGGATCCCACCGAGACGAGCTACTCGGCGTCGGTGGGCGAGCTCAACGCCAACTGCGAGGCCCGGATCATGGGCGACGACGGGGTGACGGAGCTGGGGCGCAATCAGCGCGGCGAGCTGTGGGTTCGCGGGCAGAACATCATGAAAGGCTACTGGCGCAGACCGGAGGCGACGCAGGAGACCAAGACGGTCGACGGCTGGTTGAAGACGGGCGACATTGCGTACGTCGACGACCAGAGCAAATTCTACGTGGTGGACCGCAAGAAGGTGTGCATGCCTCGCCATTGCCATTGCCATTGCCACAGCATACTAACTGCGACAGGAATTGATCAAAGTCAAGGGCAACCAAGTGGCGCCCGCGGAGCTGGAGGCTCTTCTGCTGGAGCATCCCGGCGTGGCCGATGCGGCGGTGATTGGCGTGCCGGTGTAAGTCGATAAAATTTAGTACTGCCAGATTGTCAAGCAAGACTGATTGATCCAGCAACAACGACGAGCGCCCGCGGGCATACATTGTGCTGAAACCGGGCCAGACGGCGACGGCGCAGGACATGGTCGCGTTCGTCGACGGCAAAGTCAGTGCAATCAAGCGGATCACGGGCGGAGTGGTGTTCCTGGAGGCGATTCCCAAGAACCCGTCGGGGAAGATCCTGCGGCGGGCGTTGCGAGAGATGGCGCAGGAGGAGAGGCAGAGGCAGGGGCGCGATGCCAAGTTGTGAATTGCATGGAGTAGAGTAGTAGGCGAGGTGGAGTAAGATCGACTGCATGGGAGAGAGAGGCGAGTGGGCTATGGGGCATACAGTGTATAGATCAATCAAGTCAATGGACAGGGATTGTGGAAGCGCCACGACAGTATAGGCGTAGAGAGGCTAGAAGCATGCACCGTGCTTAGAGCCTGGAGAGAGTCTGTCTGCTGTGTGATCCTTACTGACCTGGACTACCTGTACTGCACTGCACTGCTATTCCCGCTGCCTGGGCCCTAAGTCGGTTCTGTGTGTGGCGCTTCACGGCCGCAGCTGAACCCCATGCGATGGCACAGCTGGACTCTGTAGATACGTGCCGCTTAAATCAAATAGCCTACTGCCTGCCTATATATACTGGCTCTATTCGCTGCATCCATGGCCATCCTAGTCTTTTGTATCCGGCTTTGGAGTTTGGAGCAGGCAGGTGTGTCGTCTCGCCCCTACAAGTAACCCTAGGCCAGCAGACAGACTGACAGACCACAGACACCGGCTGGCTGAGTGATTGTCAAGCAGACAGAGAGAAAAAGAGAGGGAGGCTACCGTCATGAACAATGAGCATGACAACAGACCCAACCCTCTCAACCAGCACCCGATATCACCCAGCTTCCTATTCTACTCGACTCTCTGCATCGTCTGCATCCTAGTGTCATTCCGCCACATCAAGGCCCTTCGCCATCGCAGTCGCCATCGCCATCGTCGCGGTGTCCACTGCAAATCGCTACCGCCAGAGAGGCAAACCATGGCCTCCTCCTCCTCGCAGGCCGGTGGCGAACACGGCGAGCTGGAAAAAGGGCAACCTGTCTCAGACAGCGCCATCCACCACCGCCACCCTTCAGCCTGTGATATCCTGCAGCCGCTGTCGCATCTGGTCCCGGTGCCGGCGAGCGGGCATGTCGCGGCAGCTGTTGCGGCGGGTGCAGCGGAGAAGGCGAGTGCGACGACGAGTCCGAGACCAGGACCGAATTTGAGCCCGTATTTGCCTCCTCCTCCTAAGCAGGACAGCCAACAGCCCAGCCGCATGGACGCAGAGCCCAACAGCGCTGGGCCTGGAGCTGGCGCTGGAGCAATCGACCCTCACCACCGTCCGCACTGTTGCCACCCGGTGGAAAACCCTTCCTCGACCAATCCACCCAGCAGCAGCAGCCACATCCACAACCCAGCCGTCCCTGTCCCGTCTGCCCCGTCTGTCCCAGCTGTTGGGACCTCAGGGCCCGGTGTGGCGGTGCATTCGACTCTCCCAGCTGAGGGTTTCTGCCATCCCATTCAGCCCCAGCAAAACCCAAACCCAGGCCCGGCCCCAGCAGAGAACGCGCCACACGGCGTGCAGAAACGGACGGAGACGGCGCAATTCTGTCGCGACGTCGACGCGGAGGGGATTCGGTCGTGGAGGAGGCTGATTGTCGAGTACGGCTGACTGCCAGCCAGTGTTCGGATTTCTGGTTTTTTGGGTTCTTTCTGGTTCTGGTCTTTTCTCTAGTTTAGTTAGTTAGTTAGAGTCTTGTTTGAGGGAGGCATAGTGCGATAGTTTGTCATGAATTATGAATGGACGATGATATGTATGTACGAAAGGTCTCTGTCTGTCTTCCTGGGCTTCTTCAGCCCTGATCGTTCTATAGGGCTTAGTCAGCGTATCATCATACAGTCAACATCCAGGCCCGGAGTGTGTACATGATGTCCCCGACAACTCCCAAAGAACTAAACAACCAGCCAAAATGGCCACCACAACAACAACCCCCGAATCAACCCTCCTCGACGCAACCCGCCTCTTCGCCCGCCTCGAACACAATCTCCTCGCCCCCTCCGCCTCCGCAACCCTCGCCGCCCTGCGCAAAGATGAGTTCCAGCGCATGCGCGTTGCTGCTGTACGTCTCCCTACCCTCCCTTAGCCTGCCTTAGCCTGATGGCATGGCCGGTGCTGACGAGCAGCAGAACGTGGACTACGCGCGAACCGCGCTGGCGACCCTCGAAAAAACGCTGCCGCAGATCAAGCCCGTCGAGCGTCGGCATGGCATCCAGGGCGAGGTGGTCCGGCTGAGGGGTGTTTTGAGGGGGTTGAGGGGGGTTTTGGGGGATGTTGCTGAGGATGG